>JAUJEM010000432.1:0-249525 GCA_030448935.1 Citrus cavaleriei | reverse complement strand
GCCCAGCAGAAAATGGCCACAAAAACGGGTGGGCTATAGCCTTGGGGGTGGGGCTGGCCAACCGTCCATGGGACTCGGAATGGCACGAGACTTTGCGAGGCGTCTCCAGTGCCAAAAATAGGGCCGCGGCAAAGCCGCTCTAAAAATACCCGCCCCGAAGGCCGGGGCGCCAAGACAAATCCAGCGGAAAATGGCCACAAAAACGGGTGGGCTATAGCATTGTGGGGTGGGGCTCGCCCACTTTGTCCGCCGGACTCGGAATGGCGCGAGATTTGGCGAGGCACCTCCATGTGCCAAAAATAGGCTGCGGGCACAGCCGCCCCCAAAAATACCCGCCCGAAGGCCGGGGCGCCAAGTTCGTCCAGCGGAAAAAGGCCACAAAAACGGGTGGGCTATAGCCTTGGGGGGTGGGGCTGGCCGACTTCGTCCGCCGGACTCGGAATGGCGCGAGACTTTACGATGCGCGTCCGTGTGCCAAAAATACCGCCCCGCAGCCGCAGCCATACCCACCCGAAGGCCGGGCGCCAAGTTCGTCCAGCGGTAAAGGCCACAAAAACGGTGGGCTATAGCCTTGGGGGTGGGGCTGGCCGACTTCGGTCCGCCGGACTCGGAATGGCGCGTGACTTTGCGAGGCTCCTCCGTGTGCCAAAAATAGGCCAGCGGGCACAGCCGCGCCCAAAAATACCGGCCGAAGGCCGGGCGCCAAGTTCGGCCCAGCGGAAAAGGCCACAAAACGGGTGGGCTATAGCCTTGGGGTGGGGCTGGCCGACTTCGTCCGCGGACTCGGAATGGCGCGTGACTTTGCGAGGCTTCTCCGTGTGCCAAATAGGCCGCGGGCACTGCCGCGCAAAATTACCCGCCCGAAGGCCGGGCGCCAAGTTTGTCCAGCGGAAAAAGGCCACAAAACGGGTGGGCTATAGCCTTGGGGGTGGGGCTGGCCAACTGGCCCGCCGGACTCGGAATGGCGCGAGACTTTGCAGGCGCCTCCGTGTGCCAAAAATAGGCCATGGACACAGCCGCGCCTAAAAATACCCGCCCGATGGCCGGGTGCCAAGTTCGTCCCAGCGGAAAAAGGCCACAAAACGGGTGGGCTATAGCCTTAGGGGGTGGGGCTGGCCAACTTCGTCCGCCGGACTCGAATGGCGCGAGACTTTGCAGGCACCTCCGTGTGCCAAAAATAGGCCGCGGGCACAGCTTGCGCCTTAAAACCATCCTTGAAGGCCGGGTGCCAAGTTCGCCCAGCGGAAAAAGGCCACAAAAACGGGTGGGCTATAGCCTTGGGGGTGGGGCTGGCCAACTTCAGTCCGCCCGGACTCGGAATGGCGCGAGACTTTACGAGGCGCCTCCGTGTGCCAAAATAGGCCGCAGGCACAGCCGCGCCAAAATACCCACCCGAAGGCCGGGCGCCAAGTTCGTCCAGCGGAAAAAGGCCAGAAAAACAGGTGGGCTATAGCCTTGGGGGGTGGGGCTGGCCAACTTCGTCCGCCGGACTCGGAATGGCGCGAGACTTTACGAGGCGCCTCCGTGTGCCAAAAATAGGCCCCAGGCACAGCCGCGCCCAAAAATAACCCCCCCAAGCCCGGGCGCCAAGTTAGTCCAGCGGAAAAAGGCCACAAAACGGGTGGGCTATAGCCTTGGGGTGGGGCTGGCCAACTTTGTCCGCCGGACTCGGAATGGCGTGAGACTTTGCGAGGAGCCTCCGTGTGTTAATAATAGGCCGCTGGCATAGCCGCGCTAAAAATACCCGCCCGAGGCCGGGCGCCAAGTTCGTCCAGCGGAAAAAGGCCACAAAAACGGGTGGGCTATAGCCTTGGGGGTGGGGCTGGCCAACTTCGTCCACCGGACTCGGAATGGCGCGAGACTTTGCGAGGCACCTCCGTGTGCCAAAAATAGGCCATGGGGCACAGCCGCGTCAAAAATAACCGCCCAAGGCCGGGCGCCAAGTTCGCCCCAGCGGAAAAAGGCCACAAAAACGGGTGGGCTATAGCCTTGGGGGGTGGGGCTGGCCAACTTCGTCCGCCGGACTCGGCATGGCGCAAGACTTTGCGAGGCACCTCCGTGTGCCAAAAATAGACCGCGGGCACAGCCGCGCCCAAAAATACCCGCCCGAAGGCCGGGGCGCCAAGTTCGTCCAGCGGAAAAAGGCCACAAAAACGGGTGGGTTATAGCCTTGGGGGGTGGGGCTGGCCAACTTCGTCCGCCTGACTCGGAATGGCGCGAGACTTTGCGAGGTGCCTCCGTGTGCCAAAAATAGACCGTGGGCACAGCCGCGCCCAAAAATAACCTCCCGAAGGCCGGGGCGCCAAGTTCGTCCTGCCGAAAAAGGCCACAAAAACGGGTGGGCTATAGCCTTGGGGGGTGGGGCTGGCCAACTTCATCCGCCGGACTCGGAATGGCGCGAGAATTTGCGAGGGGCATCCGTGTAACAAAAATAGGCCGTGGGTACAGCCGCGCCATAAAATAACCGCCCGAAGGCCGGGGCGCCAAGTTCGTCCAGCGGAAAAAGGCCACAAAAACGGGTGGGCTATAGCCTTGGGGGGTGGGGCTGGCCAACTTCGTCCGCCGGACTCGGAATTGCGTGAGACTTTGCGAGGAGCCTCCGTGTGCCAAAAATAGGCCGCGGGCACAGCCGCGCCCAAAAATACCCGCCCGAAGGCCGGGGCGCCAAGTTCGTCCAGCGGAAAAAGGCCACAAAAACGGGTGGGCTATAGCCTTGGGGGGTGGGGCTGGCCAACCGTCCGCGGACTCGGAATGGCGAGACTTTGCGAGTGCCTCCGTGTGCCAAAAATAGGCCGCGGCACAGCCGCGCCCAAAATACCCCGCCCGAAGGCCGGGCGCCAAGTCTGGTCCAGCGGAAAAGGCCACAAAACGGGTGGGCTATAGCCTTGGGGGGTGGGGCTGGCCAACTTCGTCCGCCGGACTCGGAATGGCGCGAGACTTTGCGAGGTGCCTCCGTGTGCCAAAAATAGGCCGCGGACACAGCCGCACCCAAAAATACCTGCCCGAAGGCCGGGGCGCCAAGGTCGTCCAACGGAAAAAGGCCACAAAAACGGGTGGGCTATAGCCTTAGGGGGTGGGGCTGGCCAACTTCGTCCGCCGGACTCGGAATGGCGCGAGACTTTGCGAGGGGCCTCCGTGTGCCAAAAATAGGCCGCGGGCACAGCCGCGCCCAAAATACCCGCCCGAAGGCCGGGGCGCCAAGTTTGTCCAGCGGGAAAAGGCCACAAAAACGGGTGGGCTATAGCCTTGGGGGGTGGGGCTGGCCAACTTCGTCCGCCGGACTCGGAATGGCGCGAGACTTTACGAGGCGCCTCCATGTGCCAAAAATAGGACGCG
Organism: Citrus cavaleriei; assembly: GCA_030448935.1. NCBI lineage: Eukaryota > Viridiplantae > Streptophyta > Magnoliopsida > Sapindales > Rutaceae > Citrus > Citrus cavaleriei. The sequence goes on along the minus strand of JAUJEM010000432.1, from coordinate 246,189 downwards.
AGCGCAGCCGCGCCCAAAAATACCCGCCCGAAGGCCGGGGCGCCAAGTTCGTCCAGCGGAAAAAGGCCACAAAAAAGGGTGGGCTATAGCCTTGGGGGGTGGGGCAGGCCAACTTCGTCCGCCGGACTCGGAATGACGTGAGACTCTGCGAGGCGCCTCCGTGTGCCAAAAATAGGCCGCGGTCGCAGCCGCGCCCAAAAATACCCACCCGAAGGCCGGGGCGCCAAGTTCGTCCAGCGGTAAAAGGCCACAAAAACGGGTGGGCTATAGCCTTGGGGGGTGGGGCTGGCCAACTTCGTCCGCCGGACTCGGCATGGCGCAAGACTTTGCGAGGCACCTCCGTGTGCCAAAAATAGACCGCGGGCACAGCCGCGCCCAAAAATACCCCCCCGACGGCCGGGGCGCCAAGTTCGACCAGCGGAAAAAGGCCACAAAAACGGGTGGGTTATAGCCTTGGGGGGTGGGGCTGGCCAACTTCGTCCGCCTGACTCGGAATGGCGCGAGACTTTGCGAGGTGCCTCCGTGTGCCAAAAATAGACCGTGGGCACAGCCGCGCCCAAAAATAACCTCCCGAAGGCCGGGGCGCCAAGTTCGTCCTGCCGAAAAAGGCCACAAAAACGGGTGGGCTATAGCCTTGGGGGGTGGGGCTGGCCAACTTCATCCGCCGGACTCGGAATGGCGCGAGAATTTGCGAGGGGCATCCGTGTAACAAAAATAGGCCGTGGGTACAGCCGCGCCATAAAATAACCGCCCGAAGGCCGGGGCGCCAAGTTCGTCCGGCGGAAAAAGGCCACAAAAACGGGTGGGCTATAGCCTTGGGGGGTGGGGCTGGCCAACTTCATCCGCCGGACTCGGAATGGCACGAGAATTTGCGAGGGGCCTCCGTGTGCGAAAAATAGGCCGCGGGCACAGCGGCGCCCAAAAATAACCGCCCGAAGGCCGGGGAGCCAAGTTCGTCCAGCGGAAAAAGGCCACAAAAACGGGTGGGCTATAGCCTTGGGGGGTGGGGCTGGCCAACTTCGTCCGCCGGACTCGAAATTGCGCAAGACTTTGCGAGGGGGCTCCGTGTGCCAAAACAAAGCCACAGGCACAGCCGCGCCCAAAGGCCGTGGCGCCAAGTTCGTCCAGCGGAAAAAGGCCACAAAAACGGGTGGGCTATAGCCTTGGGGGGTGGGGCTGACCAACTTCGTCCGCCGGACTCGGAATGGCGTATGACTTTGCGAGGGGCCTACGTGTGCCAAAAACAAGCCGCGGGCACAGCCGCGCCCAAAAATAACCGCCCGAAGGCCGGGGCGCCAAGTTCGTCCAGCTAAAAAAGGCCACAAAAACGGTTGGGCTATAGCCTTGGGGGGTGGGGCTGGCCAACTTCGTCCGCCGGACTCGGAATGGCGCGAGACTTTGCGAGGAGCCTCCGTGTGCCAAAAATAGGCCGCGGACACAGCTGCGCCCAAAAATAACCGCCCGAAGGCCGGGGCGCCAAGTTCATCCAGCGGAAAAAGGCCACAAAAACGGGTGGGCTATAGCCTTGGGGGGTGGGGCTGGCCAACTTCGTCGGCCGGACTCGGAATGGCGCGTGGCTTTACAAGGGGCCTCCGTGTGCCAAAAATATGCCGTGGGCACAGCCGCGCCCAAAAATAACCTCCCGAAGGCCGGGGCGCCAAGTTCGTCCAGCCGAAAAAGGCCACAAAAACGGGTGGGCTATAGCCTTGGGGGGTGGGGCTGGCCAACTTCGTCCGCCGGACTCGGAATTACGCGAGACTTTGCGAGGGGCCTCCGTGTGCCAAAACTAAGGCACAGGCACAGCCGCGCCAAAAAATAACCGCCCGAAGGCCGGGGCGCCAAGTTCGTCCAGCGGAAGAAGGCCACAAAAACGGGTGGGCTATAGCCTTTGGGGGTGGGGCTGGCCAACCTCGTCCGCCGGACGCGAAATGGCGCGAGACTTTGCGAGGGGCTTCCGTGTGCCAAAACTAAGGCACAGGCACAGCCGCGCCAAAAAATAACTGCCCGAAGGCCGGGGCGCCAAGTTCGTCCAGCGGAAGAAGGCCACAAAAACGGGTGGGGCTATAGCCTTGGGGGGTGGGGCTGGCCAACTTCGTTCGCCGCACTCGGAATGGCGCGAGACTTTGCGAGGGGCCTCTGTGTGCCAAATATAGGCCGCGGGCACAGCCGCGCCCAAGAATAATGGCCCGAAGGCCGGGGCGCCAAGTTCGTCCAGCCGAAAAAGGCCACAAAAACGGGTGGGCTATAGCCTTGGGGGGTGGGGCTGGCCAACTTCGTCGGCCGGACTCGGAATGGCGCGTGGCTTTACAAGGGGCCTCCGTGTGCCAAAAATATGCCGTGGGCACAGCCGCGCCCAAAAATAACCTCCCGAAGGCCGGGGCGCCAAGTTCGTCCAGCCGAAAAAGGCCACAAAAACGGGTGGGCTATAGCCTTGGGGGGTGGGGCTGGCCAACTTCGTCCGCCGGACTCGGAATTGCGCGAGACTTTGCGAGGGGCCTCTGTGTGCCAAAAATAGGCCGCAGGTACAGCCGCACCCAAAAATTACGGCCCGATGGCCGGGGCGCCAAGTTTGTCCCGTGGAAAAAGGCCACAAAAACGGGTGGGCTATAGCCTTTGGGGGTGGGGCTGGCCAACTTCGTCCGTCGGCACTCGGAATGGCGTGAGACTTTGCGAGGGGCCTCCGTGTGCCAAAAATAGGCCGCGGGCACAGCCGCGCCCAAAAATAACTGCCCGAACGCCAGGGCGCCAAGTTCGTCCAGCGGAAAAAGGCCACAAAAACGGGTGGGCTATAGCCTTGCGGGGTGGGGCTGGCCAACTTCGTCCGCCGGACTCGGAATGGCGCGAGACTTTGCGAGGGGACTCCGTGTGCCAAAAACAAGCCGCGGGCACAGCCGCGCCCAAAAATAACCGCCCGAAGGCCGGGGCGCCAAGTTCGTCCAGCTAAAAAAGGCCACAAAAACGGTTGGGCTATAGCCTTGGGGGGTGGGGCTGGCCAACTTCGTCCGCCGGACTCGGAATTGCGCGAGACTTTGCGAGGGGCCTCCGTGTGCCAAAACTAAGGTACAGGCACAGCCGCGCCAAAAAATAACCGCCCGAAGGCCGGGGCGCCAAGTTCGTCCAGCGGAAGAAGGCCACAAAAACGGGTGGGCTATAGCCTTTGGGGGTGGGGCTGGCCAACCTCGTCCGCCGGACGCGAAATGGCGCGAGACTTTGCGAGGGGTCTCCGTGTGCCAAAAATAGGCCGCGGACGCAGCCGTGCCCAAAAATAACCGCCCGAAGGCCGGGGCGCCAAGTTCGTCCAGCTGAAAAAGGCCACAAAAACGGTTGGGCTATAGCCTTGGGGGGTGGGGCTGGCCAACTTCGTTCGCCGCACTCGGAATGGCGCGAGACTTTGCGAGGGGCCTCTGTGTGCCAAATATAGGCCGCGGGCACAGCCGCGCCCAAGAATAATGGCCCGAAGGCCGGGGCGCCAAGTTCGTCCAGCCGAAAAAGGCCACAAAAACGGGTGGGCTATAGCCTTGGGGGGGTGGGGCTGGCCCACTTCGTCCGCCGGACTCGGAATGGCACGAGACTTTGCGAGGGGCCTCCGTGTGCCAAAAATAGGCCGCGGGCGCAGCCGCGCCCAAAAATAACCGCCCGAAGGCCGGGGCGCCAAGTTCGTCCAGCGGAAAAAGGCCACAAAAACGGGTGGGCTATAACCTTGGGGGGTGGGGCTGGCCAACTTCGTCCGCCGGACTCGGAATGGCGCGAGACTTTGCGAGGGGCCTCCGTGTGCCAAAATAGGCCATGGGCACAGCCGCACCCAAAAATAACCGCCCGAAGGCCTGGGCGCCAAGTTCGTCCGGCGGAAAAAGGAGACAAAAACGGGTGGGCTATAGCCTTGGCGGGTGAGGCTGGCCAACTTCGTCCGCCGGACTCGGAATGGCGGGAGGCATTACGAGGGCCCTCCGTGTGCCAAAAATAGGCCGCGGGCACAGCCGCGCCCAAAAATAATCGCCCGAAGGCCGGGCCGCCAAGTTCGTCCAGCGGAAAAAGGCCACCAAAACGGGTGGGCTATAGCCTTCGGGGGTGGGGCTGGCCGACTTCGTCCGCCGCACTCGGAATGGCGCGAAACTTTGCGAGGGGTCTCCGTGTGCCAAAAATAGGCCGCGGGCACAGTCGCGCCCAAAAATAACCGCCCGAAGGCCGGGGCGCCAAGTTCGTCCAGCGGAAAAAGGCCACAAAAACGGGTGGGCTATAGCCTTTGCGGGTGGGGCTGGCCAACTTCGTCCGTCGGCACTCGGAATGGCGTGAGACTTTGCGAGGGGCCTCCGTGTGCCAAAAATAGGCCGCGGGCACAGCCGCGCCCAAAAATAACTGCCCGAACGCCAGGGCGCCAAGTTCGTCCAGCGGAAAAAGGCCACAAAAACGGGTGGGCTATAGCCTTGCGGGGTGGGGCTGGCCAACTTCGTCCGCCGGACTCGGAATGGCGCGAGACTTTGCGAGGGGACTCCGTGTGGCAAAAACAAGCCGCGGGCACAGCCGCGCCCAAAAATAACCGCCCGAAGGCCGGGGCGCCAAGTTCGTCCAGCTAAAAAAGGCCACAAAAACGGTTGGGCTATAGCCTTGGGGGGTGGGGCTGGCCAACTTCGTCCGCCGGACTCGGACTGGCGCGTGTCTTTGCGAGGGGTGTCCGTGTGCCAAAAATAGGCCGCGGGCGCAGCCGCGCCTAAAAATACCCGCCCGAAGGCCGGGGCGCCAAGTTCGTCCAGCGGAAAAAGGCCACAAAAACGGGTGGGCTATAGCCTTGGGGGGTGGGGCTGGCCAACTTCGTCCGCCGGACTCGGAATGGCGCGAGACTTTGCGAGGCACCTCCGTGTGCCAAAAATAGGCCGCGGGCTCAGCCGCGCCCAAAAATACCCGCCCGAAGGCCGTGGCGCCAAGTTCGTCCAGCGGAAAGAGGCCACAAAAACGGGTGGGCTATAGCCTTAGGGGGTGGGGCTGGCCAACTTCGTCCGCCGGACTCGGAATGGCGCGAGACTTTGCGAGGGGACTCCGTGTGCCAAAATAGGCCATGGGCACAGCCGCGCCCAAAATAACCGCCCAAGGCCGGGGCGCCAAGTTCGTCCAGCGGAAACAGGCCACAAAACCGGGTGGGCTATACCCTTGGGGGGTGGGGCTGGCCAACTTCGTCCGCCGGACTCGGAATTGCGCGAGACTTTGCGAGGGGCCTCCGTGTGCCAAAATAAGGCACAGGCACAGCCGCGCTAAAAATAACCGCCCGAAGGCCGTGGCGCCAAGTTCGTCCAGCGGAAAAAGGCCACAAAAACGGGTGGGCTATTGCCTTTGGGGGTGGGGCTGGCCAACCTCGTCCGCCGGACGCGAAATGACGCGAGACTTTGCGAGGGGTCTCCGTGTGCCAAAAATAGGCCGCGGACGCAGCCGCGCCCAAAAATAACCGCCCGAAGGCCGGGGCGCCAAGTTCGTCCAGCTGAAAAAGGCCACAAAAACGGTTGGGCTATAGCCTTGGGGGGTGGGGCTGGCCAACTTCGTTCGCCGCACTCGGAATGGCGCGAGACTTTGCGAGGGGCCTCTGTGTGCCAAAAATAGGCCGCGGTCGCAGCCGCGCCCAAAAATACCCGCCCGGAGGCCGGGGCGACAAGTTCGTCCAGCGGAAAAAGGCCACAAAAACGGGTGGGCTATAGCCTTGGGGGGTGGGCCTGGCCCACTTCGTCCGCCGGACTCGGAATGGCGCGAGACTTTGCGAGGCGCCTCCGTGTGCCAAAACTAGGCCGCGGGCACAGCCGCGCCCAAAAATACCCGCCCGATGGCCGGGGCGCCAAGTTCGTCCAGCGGAAAACGCTACAAAACGGGTGGGCTATAGCCTTCGGGGTGGGGCTGGCCAACTTCGTCCGCGCGGACATGGCGCGAGACTTTGCAGGCACCTCCGTGTGCCAAAATAGGCCGCGGCACAGCCGCGCCAAAAATACCCGCCCGAAGGCCGGGCTCCAAGTTCGTCCTGCGGAAAAAGGCCACAAAAACGGGTGGGCTATAGCCTTGGGGGGTGGGGCTGGCCAACTTCGTCCGCCGGACTCGGAATGACGTGAGACTTTGCGAGGCGCCTCCGTGTGCCAAAAATAGGCCGCGGACACAGCCGCGCCCAAAAATACCCGCCCGATGGCCGGGGCGCCAAGTTCGTCCAGCGGAAAAAGGCCACAAAAATGGGTGGGCTATAGCCTTGGGGGGTGGGGCTGGCCAACTTCGTCCGCCGGACTTGGAATGGCGCGAGACTTTGCGAGGCGCCTCCGTGTGCCAAAAATAGGCCGCGGGCACAGCCGCGCCCAAAAATACCCGCCCGAAGGCCGGGGCGCCAAGTTCGTCCAGCTGAAAAAGGCCACAAAAACGGTTGGGCTATAGCCTTGGGGGGTGGGGCTGGCCAACTTCGTTCGCCGCACTCGGAATGGCGCGAGACTTTGCGAGGGGCCTCTGTGTGCCAAAAATAGGCCGCGGTCGCAGCCGCGCCCAAAAATACCCGCCCGGAGGCCGGGGCGACAAGTTCGTCCAGCGGAAAAAGGCCACAAAAACGGGTGGGCTATAGCCTTGGGGGGTGGGCCTGGCCCACTTCGTCCGCCGGACTCGGAATGGCGCGAGACTTTGCGAGGCACCTCCGTGTGCCAAAAATAGGCCGCGGGCACAGCCGCGCCCAAAAATACCCGCCCGATGGCCGGGGCGCCAAGTTCGTCCAGCGGAAAATGGCCACAAAAACGGGTGGGCTATAGCCTTGGGGGGTGGGGCTGGCCAACTTCGTCCGCCGGACTCGGAATGGCGCGAGCCTTTGCGGGGCACCTCCGTGTGCCAAAAATAGGCCGCGGGCTCAGCCGCGCCCAAAAATAGCCGCCCGAAGGCCGGGGCGCCAAGTTCGTCCAGCGGAAAAAGGCCACAAAAACGGGTGGGCTATAGGCTTGGGGGGTGGGGCGGGCCAACTTCGTGAGCCGGACTCGGAATGGCGCGAGACTTTGCGAGGCGCCTTCGTGTGCCAAAAATAGGCCGCGGCCACAGCCGCGCCCAAAAATACCCGCCCGAAGGCCGGGGTGACAAGTTCGTCCAGCGGAAAAAGGCCACAAAAACGGGTGGGCTATAGCCTTGGGGGGTGGGCCTGGCCCACTTCGTCCGCCGGACTCGGAATGGCGCGAGACTTTGCGAGGCACCTCCGTGTGCCAAAAATAGGCCGCGGGCACAGCCGCTCCCAAAAATACCCGCCCGAAGGCCGGGGCGCCAAGTTCGTCCAGCCGAAAAAGGCCACAAAACGGGGGGGCTATAGCCTTGGGGGGTGGGGCTGGCCAACTTCGTCCGCCGGACTCGGAATGGCGCGAGACTTTGCGAGGCGCCTCCGTGTGCCAAAAATAGGCCGCGGGCACAGCCGCGCCCAAAAATACCAGCCCGTAGGCCGGGGCGCCAAGTTCGTCCAGCGGAAAAAGGCCACAAAAACGGGTGGGCTATAGCCTTGGGTGGTGGGGCTGGCCAACTTCGTCCGCCGGACTCGGACTGGCGCGTGTCTTTGCGAGGGCACCTCCGTGTGCCAAAAATAGGCCGCGGGCTCAGCCGCGCCCAAAAATAGCCGCCCGAAGGCCGGGGCGCCAAGTTCGTCCAGCGGAAAAAGGCCACAAAAACGGGTGGGCTATAGGCTTGGGGGGTGGGGCTGGCCAACTTCGTGAGCCGGACTCGGAATGGCGCGAGACTTTGCGAGGCGCCTTCGTGTGCCAAAAATAGGCCGCGGGCACAGCCGCGCCCAAAAATACCCGCCCGAAGGACAGGGCGACAAGTTCGTCCAGCGGAAAAAGGCCACAAAAACGGGTGGGCTATAGCCTTGGGGGGTGGGGCTGGCCAATTCGTCCATCGGCACTCGGAATGGCGTGAGACTTTGCGAGGGGCCTCTGTGTGCCAAAAATAGGCCGCGGGCACAGCCGCGCCCAAAAATAACTGCCCGAACGCCAGGGCGCCAAGTTCGTGCAGCGGAAAAAGGCCACAAAAACGGGTGGGCTATAGCCTTGCGGGGTGGGGCTGGCCAACTTCGTCCGCCGGACTCGGAATGGCGTGAGACTTTGCGAGGCGCCTCCGTGTGCCAAAAATAGGCCGCGGTCGCAGCCGCGCCCAAAAATACCCACCCGAAGGCCGGGGCGCCAAGTTCGTCCAGCGGTAAAAGGCCACAAAAACGGGTGGGCTATAGCCTTGGGGGGTGGGGCTGGCCAACTTCGTCCGCCGAACTCGGCATGGCGCGAGACTTTGCGAGGCACCTCCGTGTGCCAAAAATAGACCGCGAGCACAGCCGCGCCAAAAAATACCCGCCCGAAGGCCGGGGCGCCAAGTTCGTCCAGCGGAAAAAGGCCACAAAAACGGGTGGGCTATAGCCTTGGGGGGTGGGGCTGGCCCACTTCGTCCGCCGGACTCGGAATGGTGCGAGACTTTGCGAGGTGCCTCCGTGTACCAAAAATAGGCCGCGGCACAGCCGCGCCCAAAAATACCTGCCCGAAGGCCAGGGCGCCAAGTTCGTCCAGCGGAAAAAGGCCACAAAAACGGGTGGGCTATAGCCTTGGGGGGTGGGGCTGGCCAACTTCGTCCGCCGGACTCGGAATGGCGCGAGACTTTGCGAGGCGCCTCCGTGTGCCAAAACTAGGCCGCGGGCACAGCCGCGCCCAAAAATACCCGCCCGATGGCCGGGGCGCCAAGTTCGTCCAGCGGAAAACGGCCACAAAAACGGGTGGGCTATAGCCTTCGGGGGTGGGGCTGGCCAACTTCGTCCGCCGGACATGGCGCGAGACTTTGCGAGGCACCTCCGTGTGCCAAAAATAGGCCGCGGCACAGCCGTGCCCAAAAATACCCGCCTGAAGGCCGGGGCGCCAAGTTCGTCCAGCGGAAAAAGGCCACAAAAACGGGTGGGCTATAGCCTTGGGGGGTGGGGCTGGCCAACTTCGTCCGCCGGACTCGGAATGGCGTGAGACTTTGCGAGGCGCCTCCGTGTGCCAAAAATAGGCCGCGGACACAGCCGCGCCCAAAAATACCCGCCCGATGGCCGGGGTGCCAAGTTCGTCCAGCGGAAAAAGGCCACAAAAATGGGTGGGCTATAGCCTTAGGGGGTGGGGCTGGCCAACTTCGTCCGCCGGACTTGGAATGGCGCGAGACTTTGCGAGGCGCCTCCGTGTGCCAAAAATAGGCCGCGGGCAAAGCCGCCCCCAAAAAATATCCGCCCGAAGGCCGCAGCGCCAAGTTCGTGCAGCGGAAAAAGGCCACAAAACGGGTGGGCTATAGCCTTGGGGGGTGGGGCTGGCCAACTTCGTCCGCCGGACTCGGAATGGCGCGAGACTTTGCGAGGTGCCTCCGTGTGCAAAAATAGGCCGCGGCACAGCCGCGCCAAAAAATACCCGCACGAAGGCCGGGCGCCAAGTTCGTCCAGCGGAAAAAGGCCATAAAAATGGGTGGGCTATAGCATTGGGGGGTGGGGCTGGCCAACTTCGTCCGCCGGACTCGGAATGGCGCGAGACTTTGGGAATCGCCTCCGTGTGCCAAAAATAGGCCGCGGGCACAGCCGCGCCCAAAAATACCCGCCCGAAGGCCGGGGCGCCAAGTTCGTCCAGCGGAAAAAGGCCAAAAAAACGGGTGGGCTATAGCCTTGGGGGGTGGGGCTGGCCGACTTCGTCCGCCGGACTCGGAATGGCCCGAGACTTTACGATGCGCGTCCGTGTGCCAAAAATAGGCCGCGGGCGCAGCCGCGCCCAAAAATACCCACCCGAAGGCCGGGGCGCCAAGTTCGTCCAGCGGTAAAAGGCCACAAAAACGGGTGGGCTATAGCCTTGGGGGGTGGGGCTGGCCGACTTCGTCCGCCGGACTCCGAATGGCGCGTGACTTGCGAGGCTCCTCCGTGTGCCAAAAATAGGCCGCGGGCACAGCCGCGCCCAAAAATACCGGCCCGAAGGCCGGGGCGCCAAGTTCGCCCAGCGGAAAAAGGCCACAAAAACGGGTGGGCTATAGCCTTGGGGGGTGGGGCTGGCCGACTTCGTCCGCCGGACTCGGAATGGCGCGTGACTTTGCGAGGCTTCTCCGTGTGCCAAATATAGGCCGCGGGCACTGCCGCGCCCAAAATTACCCGCCCGAAGGCCGGGGCGCCAAGTTTGTCCAGCGGAAAAAGGCCACAAAAACGGGTGGGCTATAGCCTTGGGGGGTGGGGCTGGCCAACTTCGTCCGCCGGACTCGGAATGGCGCGAGACTTTGCGAGGGGCCTTTGTGTGCCAAAAATAGGCCGCAGGTACAGCCGCGCCCAAAAATTACGGCCCGATGGCCGGGGCGCCAAGTTCGTCCCGTGGAAAAAGGCCACAAAAACGGGTGGGCTATTGCCTTGGGGGGTGGGGCTGGCCAAATTCTTCCGCCGGACTCGGAATGGCGCGAGACTTTGCGAGGGGCCTCCGTGTGCCAAAAATAGGCCGCGGACACAGCCGCGCCCAAAAATACCAGCCCGATGGCCGGGGTGCCAAGTTCGACCAGCGGAAAAAGGCCACAAAAACGGGTGGGCTATAGCCTTGGGGGGTGGGGCTGGCCAACTTCGTCCGCCGGACTCGGAATGGCGCGAGACTTTGCGAGGTGCCTCCGTGTGCCAAAAATAGGCCGCGGCACAGCCGCGCCCAAAAATACCCGCCCGAAGGCCGGGGCGCCAAGTTCGTCCAGCGGAAAAAGGCCACAAAAACGGGTGGGCTATAGCCTTGGGGGGTGGGGCTGGCCAACTTCGTCCGCCGGACTCGGAATGGCGCGAGACTTTGCGAGGTGCCTACGTGTGCCAAAAATAGGTCGCGGCACAGCCGTGCCCAAAAATAACCGCCCGAAGGCCGGGGCGCCAAGTTCGTCCAGCGGAAAAAGGCCACAAAAATGGGTGGGCTATAGCCTTTGGGGGTGGGGCTGGCCAACTTCGTCCGCCGGACTCGGAATGGCGTGAGAATTTGCAAGGGGCCTCCGTGTGCCAAAAATAGGCCGCGGACGCAGCCGCGCTCAAAAATAACCGCCCGAAGGCCGGGGCGCCAAGTTCGTCCAGCTGAAAAAGGCCAGAAAAACGGTTGGGCTATAGCCTTGGGGGGTGGGGCTGGCCAACTTCGTTCGCCGCACTCGGAATGGCGCGAGACTTTGCGAGGGGCCTTTGTGTGCCAAAAATAGGCCGCAGGTACAGCCGCGCCCAAAAATTACGGCCCGATGGCCGGGGCGCCAAGTTCGTCCCGTGGAAAAAGGCCACAAAAACGGGTGGGCTATTGCCTTGGGGGGTGGGGCTGGCCAAATTCTTCCGCCGGACTCGGAATGGCGCGAGACTTTGCGAGGGGCCTCCGTGTGCCAAAATAGGCCATGGGCACAGCCGCACCCAAAAATAACCGCCCGAAGGCCTGGGCGCCAAGTTCGTCCGGCGGAAAAAGGAGACAAAAACGGGTGGGCTATAGCCTTGGCGGGTGAGGCTGGCCAACTTCGTCCGCCGGACTCGGAATGGCGCGAGGCATTACGAGGGCCCTCCGTGTGCCAAAAATAGGCCACGGGCACAGCCGCGCAGAAAAATAATCGCCCGAAGGCCGGGCCGCCAAGTTCGTCCAGCGGAAAAAGGCCACCAAAACGGGTGGGCTATAGCCTTGGGGGGTGGGGCTGGCCGACTTCGTCCGCCGCACTCGGAATGGCGCGAAACTTTGGGAGGGGTCTCCGTGTGCCAAAAATAGGCCGCGGGCACAGTCGCGCCCAAAAATAACCGCCCGAAGGCCGGGGCGCCAAGTTCGTCCAGCGGAAAAAGGCCACAAAAACGGGTGGGCTATAGCCTTTGGGGGTGGGGCTGGCCAACTTCGTCCGCCGGACTCGGAATGGCGCGAGACTTTGCGAGGGGCCTCTGTGTGCCAAGAATAGGCCACAGGCACAGCCGTGCCCAAAAATAACTGCCCGAAGGACGGGGCGCCAAGTTCGTCCAGCGGAAAAAGGCCACAAAAACGGGTGGGCTATAGCCTTGGGGGGTGGGGCTGGCCAACTTCGTCGGCCGGACTCGGAATGGCGCGTGGCTTTACAAGGGGCCTCCGTGTGCCAAAAATATGTATAGGCCGCGGGCACAGCCGCGCCCAAGAATAACCTCCCGAAGGCCGGGGCGCCAAGTTCGTCCAGCGGAAAAAGTCCACAAAAACGGGTGGGCTATAACATTGGGGGGTGGGGCTGGCCAACTTCGTCCGCCGGACTCGGAATTGCACGAGACTTTGCGAGGGGCCTCCGTGTGCCAAAACTAAGCCACAGGCACAGCCGCGCCAAAAATAACCGCCCGATGGCCGGGGCGCCAAGTTCGTCCAGCGGAAAAAGGCCACAAAAACGGGTGGGCTATAGCCTTTGGGGGTGGGGCTGGCCAACCTCGTCCGCCGGACGCGAAATGACGCGAGACTTTGCGAGGGGTCTCCGTGTGTGTTGGCCAGGCCGCGGACGCGGCCGCCAAAAAATAACGCCCGAAGGCCGGGCGCCAAGTTCGTCCAGCTGAAAAAGGCCACAAAACGGTTGGGCTATAGCCTTGGGGGTGGGGCTGGCCAACTGTTCACCGCACTCGGAATGGCGCGAGACTTTGCGAGGGGCCTCTGTGTGCCAAATATAGGCCGCGGGCACAGCCGCGCCCAAGAATAATGGCCCGAAGGCCGGGGCGCCAAGTTCGTCCAGCGGAAAAAGTCCACAAAAACGGGTGGGCTATAGCCTTGGGGGGTGGGGCTGGCCAACTTCGTCCGCCGCACTCGGAATGGCGCGAGACTTTGCGAGGTGCCTCCGTGAGCCAAAAATAGGCCGCGGGCAAAGCCGCATCCAAAAATACCCGCCCGAAGGCCGGGGCGCCAAGTTCGTCCAGCGGAAAAAGGCCACAAAAACGGGTGGGCTATAGCCTTGGGGGGTGGGGCTGGCCAACTTCGTCGGCCGGACTCAGAATGGCGCGTGGCTTTACAAGGGGCCTCCGTGTGCCAAAAATATGTATAGGCCGCGGGCACAGCCGCGCCCAAGAATAACCTCCCGAAGGCCGGGGCGCCAAGTTCGTCCAGCGGAAAAAGTCCACAAAAACGGGTGGGCTATAACATTGGGGGGTGGGGCTGGCCAACTTCGTCCGCCGGACTCGGAATTGCGCGAGACTTTGCGAGGGGCCTCCGTGTGCCAAAACTAAGGCACAGGCACAGCCGCGCCAAAAAATAACCGCCCGAAGGCCGGGGCGCCAAGTTCGTCCAGCGGAAGAAGGCCACAAAAACGGGTGGGCTATAGCCTTTGGGGGTGGGGCTGGCCAACCTCGTCCGCCGGACGCGAAATCGCGCGAGACTTTGCGAGGGGTCTCCGTGTGCCAAAAATAGGGCGCGGACGCAGCCGCGCCCAAAAATAACCGCCCGAAGGCCGGGGCGCCAAGTTCGTCCAGCTGAAAAAGGCCACAAAAACGGTTGGGCTATAGCCTTGGGGGGTGGGGCTGGCAAACTTCGTTCGCCGCACTCGGAATGGCGCGAGACTTTGCGAGGGGCCTCTGTGTGCCAAATATAGGCCGCGGGCACAGCCGCGCCCAAGAATAATGGCCCGAAGGCCGGGGCGCCAAGTTCGTCCAGCCGAAAAAGGCCACAAAAACGGGTGGGCTATAGCCTTGGGGGGGTGGGGCTGGCCCACTTCGTCCGCCGGACTCGGAATGGCACGAGACTTTGCGAGGGGCCTCCGTGTGCTGGGGGAAAATAGGCAGCGGCACAGCCGCGCCAAAAATAACCGCCCGAAGGCCGGGGCGCCAAGTTCGTCCAGCGGAAAAAGGCCACAAAAACGGGTGGGCTATAACCTTGGGGGGTGGGGCTGGCCAACTTCGTCCGCCGGACTCGGAATTGCGCGAGACTTTGCGAGGGGCCTCCGTGTGCCAAAACTAAGGCACAGGCACAGCCGCGCCAAAAAATAACCGCCCGAAGGCCGGGGCGCCAAGTTCGTCCAGCGGAAAAAGGCCACAAAAATGGGTGGGCTATAGCCTTTGGGGGTGGGGGTGGCCAACCTCGTCCGCCGGATGCGGAATGGCGTGAGACTTTGCGAGGGGTCTCCGTGTGCCAAAAATAGGCCGCGGACGCAGCCGCGCTCAAAAATAACCGCCCGAAGGCCGGGGCGCCAAGTTCGTCCAGCTGAAAAAGGCCACAAAAACGGTTGGGCTATAGCCTTGGGGGGTGGGGCTGGCCAACTTCGTTCGCCGCACTCGGAATGGCGCGAGACTTTGCGAGGGGCCTCTGTGTGCCAAAAATAGGCCGCAGGTACAGCCGCGCCCAAAAATTACGGCCCGATGGCCGGGGCGCCAAGTTCGTCCCGTGGAAAAAGGCCACAAAAACGGGTGGGCTATTGCCTTGGGGGGTAGGGCTGGCCAACTTCTTCCGCCGGACTCGGAATGGCGCGAGACTTTGCGAGGGGCCTCCGTGTGCCAAAATAGGCCGTGGGCACAGCCGCACCCAAAAATAACCGCCCGAAGGCCTGGGCGCCAAGTTCGTCCGGCGGAAAAAGGAGACAAAAACGGGTGGGCTATAGCCTTGGCGGGTGAGGCTGGCCAACTTCGTCCGCCGGACTCGGAATGGCGCGAGGCATTACGAGGGCCCTCCGTGTGCCAAAAATAGGCCGCGGGCACAGCCGCGCCCAAAAATAATCGCCCGAAGGCCGGGCCGCCAAGTTCGTCCAGCGGAAAAAGGCCACCAAAACGGGTGGGCTATAGCCTTGGGGGGTGGGGCTGGCCGACTTCGTCCGCCGCACTCGGAATGGCGCGAAACTTTGGGAGGGGTCTCCGTGTGCCAAAAATAGGCCGCGGGCACAGTCGCGCCCAAAAATAACCGCCCGAAGGCCGGGGCGCCAAGTTCGTCCAGCGGAAAAAGGCCACAAACACGGGTGGGCTATAGCCTTTGGGGGTGGGGCTGGCCAACTTCGTCCGTCGGCACTCGGAATGGCGTGAGACTTTACGAGGGGCCTCCGTGTGCCAAAAATAGGCCGCGGGCACAGCCGCGCCCAAAAATAACTGCCCGAAGGCCGGGGCGCCAAGTTCGTCCAGCGGAAAAAGGCCACAAAAACGGGTGGGCTATAGCCTTGGGGGGTGGGGCTGGCCAACTTCGTCGGCCGGACTCGGAATGGCGCGTGGCTTTACAAGGGGCCTCCGTGTGCCAAAAATATGCCGTGGGCACAGCCGCGCCCAAAAATAACCTCCCGAAGGCCGGGGCGCCAAGTTCGTCCAGCGGAAAAAGGCCACAAAAACGGGTGGGCTATAACCTTGGGGGGTGGGGCTGGCCAACTTCGTCCGCCGGACTCGGAATTGCGCGAGACTTTGCGAGGGGCCTCCGTGTGCCAAAACTAAGGCACAGGCACAGCCGCGCCAAAAAATAACCGCCCGAAGGCCGGGGCGCCAAGTTCGTCCAGCGGAAAAAGGCCACAAAAACGGGTGGGCTATAGCCCTTGGGGGTGGGGCTGGCCAACCTCGTCCGCCGGACGCGAAATGACGCGAGACTTTGCGAGGGGTCTCCGTGTGCCAAAAATAGGCCGCGGACGCAGCCGCGCCCAAAAATAACCGCCCGAAGGCCGGGGCGCCAAGTTCGTCCAGCTGAAAAAGGCCACAAAAACGGTTGGGCTATAGCCTTGGGGGGTGGGGCTGGCCAACTTCGTTCGCCGCACTCGGAATGGCGCGAGACTTTGCGAGGGGCCTCTGTGTGCCAAATATAGGCCGCGGGCACAGCCGCGCCCAAGAATAATGGCCCGAAGGCCGGGGCGCGAAGTTCGTCCAGCGGAAAAAGTCCACAAAAACGGGTGGGCTATAGCCTTGGGGGGTGGGGCTGGCCAACTTCGTCCGCCGGACTCGGAATGGCGCGAGACTTTGCGAGGTGCCTCCGTGAGAAAAAAATAGGCCGCGGGCAAAGCCGTATCCAAAAATACCCGCCCGAAGGCCGGGGCGCCAAGTTCGTCCAGCGGAAAAAGGCCACAAAAACGGGTGGGCTATAGCCTTGGGGGGTGGGCCTGGCCCACTTCGTCCGCCGGACTCGGAATGGCGCGAGACTTTCCGAGGCACCTCCGTGTGCCAAAAATAGGCCGCGGGCACAGCCGCGCCCAAAAATACCCGCCCGAAGGCCGGGGCGCCAAGTTCGCCCAGCGGAAAAAGGCCACAAAAACGGGTGGGCTATAGCCTTGGGGGGTGGGGCTGGCCAACTTCGTCCGCCGGACTCGGAATGGCGCGAGACTTTGCGAGGTGCCTCCGTGTGCCAAAAATAGGCCGCGGCCACAGCCGCGCCCGAAAATACCAGCCCGAAGGCCGGGGCGCCAAGTTCGTCCAGCGGAAAAAGGCCACAAAAACAGGTGGGCTATAGCCTTGGGGGGTGGGGCTGGCCAACTTCGTCCGCCGGACTCGGAATGGCGCGAGACTTTGCGAGGCACCTCCGTGTGCCAAAAATAGGCTACGGGCACTGCCGCGCCCAAAAATACCCGCCCGAAGGCCGGGGCGCCAAGTTCGTCCAGCGGAAAGAGGCCACAAAAACGGGTGGGCTATAGCCTTAGGGGGTGGGGCTGGCCAACTTCGTCCGCCGGACTCGGAATGGCGCGTGTCTTTGCGAGGGGTGTCCGTGTTCCAAAAATAGGCTGCGGGCGCAGCCGCGCCTAAAAATACCCGCCCGAAGGCCGGGGCGCCAAGTTCGTCCAGCAGAAAAAGGCCACAAAACGGGTGGGCTATAGCCTTGGGGGTGGGGCTGGCCAACTCTCGTCCGCCGGACTCGGAATGGCGCGAGACTTTGCAAGGCGCCTCCGTGTGCAAAAATAGGCCGCGGGCTCAGCCGCGCCAAAAATACCCGCCCGAAGGCCGGGCGCCAAGTTCGTCCAGCGGAAAAAGGCCACAAAACGGGTGGGCTATAGGCTTGGGGGTGGGGCTGGCCAACTTCGTGAGCCGGACTCGGAATGGCGCGAGACTTTGCGAGGCGCCTCCGTGGCGAAAAAAATAGGCCACGGGCACAGCCGCGCCAAAAATACCCGCCCAAGGCCGGGCGACAAGTCTCGCCCAGCGGAAAAAGGCCACAAAAACGGGTGGGCTATAGCCTTGGGGGTGGGCCTGGCCCACTTCGTCCGCCTCGGACTCGGAATGGCGCGAGACTTTGCGGGGCACCTCCGTGTGCCAAAAATAGGCCGCGGCACAGCCGCGCCAAAAATACCCGCCCGAGGCACGGGCGCCAAGTTCGTCCAGCGGAAAAAGGCCACAAAAACGGGTGGGCTATTGCGTTGTGGGTGGGGCTGGCCAACTTCGTCCGCCGCACTCGAATGGCGCGAGACTTTGCGAGGGGCCTCTGTGTGCCAAAATAGGCCATGGGGCACAGCCGCGCCCAAAGAATAATGGCCCGAAGGCCGGGCGCCAAGTTCGTCCAGCGGAAAAGTCCACAAAACGGGGTGGGCTATAGCCTTGGGGGTGGGGCTGGCCAACTTCGTCCGCCGGACTCGGAATGGGAAGAGACTTTGCGAGGTGCCTGCGTGAGCCAAAAATAGGCCGCGGGCAAAGCCGCGCCAAAAAATACCCCCCCCAAAGGCCGGGCGCCAAGTTCGTCCCAGCGGAAAAAGGCCACAAAACGGGTGGGCTATAGCCTTGGGGGTGGGCCTGGCCCACTTCGTCCGCCGGACTCGGAATGGCGCGATACATTCCGAGGCACCTCCGTGTGCCAAAAAATAGGCCACGGGCACAGCCGCGCCCAAAAATACCCGCCCAAGGCCGGGCGCCAAGTTCGTCCAGCGGAAAAGGCCACAAAACGGGTGGGCTATAGCCTTGGGGGTGGGGCTGGCCAACTTCGTCCGCCGGACTCGGAATGGCGCGAGACTTTGCGAGGGCGCGCCGTGTGCCAAAAATAGGCCAAAGGCCACAGCCGCGCCCAAAATACCAGCCCGAAGGCCGGGCGCCAAGTTCGTCCAGCGGTAAAAGGCCACAAAAACGGGTGGGCTATAGCCTGGGGGGATGGGGCTGGCCAACTTCGTCCGCCGGACTCGGAATGGCGCGAGACTTTGCGAGGCACCTCCGTGTGCCAAAAATAGGCTACGGGCACAGCCGCGCCCAAAAATACCCGCCCGAAGGCCGGGGCGCCAAGTTCGTCCAGCGGAAAAAGGCCACAAAAACGGGTGGGCTATAGCCTTGGGGGGTGGGGCTGGCCAACTTCGTCCGCCGGACTCGGAATGGCGCGTGTCTTTGCGAGGGGTGTCCGTGTTCCAAAAATAGGCTGCGGGCGCAGCCGCGCCTAAAAATACCCGCCCGAAGGCCGGGGCGCCAAGTTCGTCCAGCGGAAAAAGGCCACAAAAACGGGTGGGCTATAGCCTTGGGGGGTGGGGCTGGCCAACTTCGTCCGCCGGACTCGGAATGGCGCGAGACTTTGCAAGGCGCCTCCGTGTGCCAAAAATAGGCCGCGGGCACAGCCGCGCCCAAAAATACCCGCCCGAAGGCCGGGGCGCCAAGTTCGTCCAGCGGAAAAAGGCCACAAAAACGGGTGGGCTATAGCCTTGGGGGGTGGGGCTGGCCAACTTCGTCCGCCGGACTCGAAATGGCGCGAGACTTTATGAGGGGCCTCCATGTGCCAAAAATAGGCCGTGGGCACAGCCGCGCCAAAAAATAACTGCCCGAAGGCCGGTGCGCCAAGTTCGTCCAGCGGAAAAAGGCCACAAAAACGGGTGGGCTATAGCCTTGGGGGGTGGGGCTGGCCAACTTCGTACGCCGGACTCGGAATGGCGTAAGAATTTGTGAGGGGCCTCCGTGTGCCAAAAATAGGGCGCGCGCACAGCCGCGCCAAAAAATAACCGCCCGAAGGCTGGGGCGCCAAGTTCGTCCAGCGGAAAAAGGCCACAAAAACGGGTGGGCTATAGGCTTGGGGGGTGGGGCTGGCCAACTTCGTCCGCCGGACTCGGAATGGCGCGAGACTTTGCGAGGCGCCTCCGTGTGCCAAAAATAGGCCGCGGGCACAGCCGCGCCAAAAAATAACTGCCCGAAGGCCGGTGCGCCAAGTTCGTCCAGCGGAAAAAGGCCACAAAAACGGGTGGGCTATAGCCTTGGGGGGTGGGGCTGGCCAACTTCGTACGCCGGACTCGGAATGGCGTAAGAATTTGCGAGGGGCCTCCGTGTGCCAAAACTAGGGCGCGCGCACAGCCGCCCCCAAAAATACCCGCCCCAAGGCCGGGGCACCAAGTTCGTCTTGCGGAAAAAGGCCACAAAAACGGGTGGGCTATAGCCTTGGGGGGTGGGGCTGGCCAACTTCGTCCGCCGGACTCGGAATGGCGTGAGACTTTGTGAGGCGCCTCCGTGTGCCAAAAATAGGCCGCGGGCACAGCCGCGCCCAAAATTACCCTCCCGAACGCCGGGGCGCCAAGTTCGTCCAGCGGAAAAAGGCCACAAAAACGGGTGGGCTATAGCCTTGGGGGGTGGGGCTGGCCAACTTCGTCCGCCGGACTCGGAATGGCGCGAGACTTTACGAGGTGCCTCCGTATGCCAAAAATAGGCCGCGGGCACAGCCGCGCCCAAAAATACCCGCACAAAGGCCGGGGCGCCAAGTTCGTCCAGCGGAAAAAGGCCACAAAAACGGGTGGGCTATAGCCTTGGGGGGTGGGGCTGGCCAACTTCGTCCGCCGGACTCAGAATGGCGCGAGACTTTGCGAGGCGCCTCCGTGTGCCAACAATAGGCCGCGGGCACAGCTGCCTCCAAAAATACCCGCCCGAAGGTTGGGGCGCCAAGTTCGTCCAGCGGAAAAAGGCCACAAAAACGGGTGGGCTATAGCCTTGGGGGGTGGGGCTGGCCAACTTCGTCCGCCGGACTCGGAATGGCGCGAGACTTTGCGAGGCGCCTCCGCATGCCAAAAATAGGCCGCGGGCACAGAGGCGCCCAAAAATACCCGCCCGAAGGCCGGGGCGCCAAGTTCGTCCAGCGGAAAAAGGCCACAAAAATGGGCGGGCTATAGCCTTGGGGGGTGGGGCTGGCCAACTTCGTCCGCCGGACTCGGAATGGCGCGAGACTTTGCGAGGGGCCTCCGTGTGCCAAAAATAGGCCGCGGGCACAGCTGTGCCAAAAAATAAATGCCTGAAGGCCGGGGCGCCAAGTTCGTCCAGCGGAAAAAGTCCACAAAAACGGGTGGGCTATAGCCTTGGGGGGTGGGGCTGGCCAACTTCGTCCGCCGGACTCGGAATGGCGCGAGACTTTGCGAGGCGCCTCCGTGGTGCCAAAATTGGCCGCGGGCACAGACGCACCTGCAAAATAACGCCCGGAAGGCCGGGGAGCCAAGTTCGTCCAGCGGAAAAAGGCCACAAAAACGGGTGGGCTATAGCCTTGGGGGGTGGGGCTGGCCAACTTCGTCCGCCGGACTCGAAATGGCGCGAGACTTTACGAGGGGCCTCCATGTGCCAAAATAGGTCAAAGGGCACAGCCGCGCCAAAAAATAACTGCCCGAAGGCCGGGCGCCAAGTTCGTCCCAGCGAAAAAGGCCACAAAACCGGGTGGGCTATCGCCTTGGGGGTGGGGCTGGCCAACTTCGTCCGCCGGACTCGGAATGGCGCGAGACTTTGCGAGGCGCCTCCGTGTGCCAAAATAGGGGCGCGCGGCACAGCCGCGCCTAAAAATAACCGCCCGAAGGCTGGGCGCCAAGTTCGGCCCAGCGGAAAAAGGCCACAAAACGGGTGGGCTATAGCCTTGGGGGTGGGGCTGGCCAACTTCGTCCGCCGGACTCGGAATGGCGCGAGACTTTGCGAGGCGCCTCCGTGTGCCAAAATAGGCCGCGGGCACAGCCGCCCCAAAAATAACCGCCCGAAGGCCGGGCGCCAAGTTCGCCCAGCGGAAAAGGCCACAAAACGGGTGGGCTATAGCCTTGGGGGTGGGGGCTGGCCAACTTCGTCCGCCGGGACTCGGAATGGCGCGAGACTTTGCGAGGGCCTCCGTGGTGCCAAAATAGGTCATGGCACAGCCGCCCAAAAATACCCGCCAAGGCCGGGCGCCAAGTTCGGCCAGCGGAAAAGGCCACAAAAACGGGTGGGCTATAGCCTTGGGGTGGGGCTGGCCAACTTCGTCCGCCGGACTCGGAATGGCGCGAGACTTTGCGAGAGGCACCTCCGTGTGCCAAAAATAGGCATGGCGGGCACAGCCGCGCCTAAAAATAACCGCCCGAAGGCCGGGCGCCAAGTTCCTCCAGCGAAAAAGGCCACAAAAACGGGTGGGCTATAGCCTTGGGGGTGGGGCTGGCCAACTTCGTCCGCCGGACTCGGAATGGCGCGAGACTTTGCGAGGCACCTCCGTGTGTGCCAAAATAGGCCGCGGCACAGCCGCGCCCAAAAATACCCGCCCAAGGCCGGGCGCCAAGTTCATTCCAGCGGAAAAGGCCACAAAACGGGTGGGCTATAGCCTTGGGGGTGGGGCTGGCCAACTTCGTCCGCCGGACTCGGAATGGCGCGAGACTTTGCGAGGCGCCTCCGTGTGCCAAAAATAGGCCGCGGGCACAGCCGCGCCCAAAAAATACCCGCCAAAGGCCGGGCGCCAAGTTCGTCCAGCGGAAAAGGCCACAAAAACGGGTGGGCTATAGCCTTGGGGGTGGGGCTGGCCAACTTCGTCCGCCGGACTCGGAATGGCGCGAGACTTTGCGAGGCGCCTCCGTGTGCCAAAATAGGCCATGGGCACAGCCGCCTAAAATACCCGCCCCCGAAGGCCGGGGCGCCAAGTTCGTCCAGCGGAAAAAGGCCACAGAAACGGGTGGGCTATAGCCTTGGGGGGTGGGGCTGGCCAACTTCGTCCGCCGGACTCGGAATGGCGCGAGATTTTGCGAGCGGCCTCCGTGTTACAAAAATAGGATGCGGGCACAGCCGCGCCCAATAATAACCGCCCGAAGGCCGGGGCGCCAAGTTCGTCCTGCGGAAAAAGGCCACAAAAAATCGGGTGGGCTATAGCCTTTGGGGGTGGGGCTGGCCAACTTCGTCCGCCGGACTCGGAATGGCGCGAGACTTTGCGAGCGGCCTCCGTGTACCCAAAAATAGGCCGCAGGCACAGCCGCGCCCAAAAATAACTGCCCGAAAGCCGGGGCGCCAAGTTCGTCCAGCGGAAAAAGGCCTCAAAAACGGGTAGGCTATAGCCTTTGGGGGTGGGGCTGGCGAACTTCGTCGGCCGGACTCGGAATGACGCGAGACTTTGCGAGGGGCCTCCGTGTGACAAAAATAGGCCGCGGGCACAGCCGCATTCAAAAATAACCGCCCCAAAGGCCGGGGTGCCTAGTTCGTCCAGTGGAAAAAGGCCACAGAAACGGGTGGTCTATAGCCTTGGGGGGTGCGGATGGCCAACTTCGTCCGCCGGACTCGGAATGGCGTGAGACTTTGCGAGGGGCCTCCATGTACCAAAAATAGGCCGCGGGGACAGCCGCGCCCAAATATAACCACCCGAAGGCCGGGGCGCCTAGTTCGTCCAGCGGAAAAAGGCCACAAAAACGGGTGGGCTATAGCCTTGGGGGGTGGGGCTGGCCAACTTCGTCCGCCGGACTCAGAATGGCGCGAGACTTTGCGAACGGCCTCCGTGTGCAAAAATAGGGCGGGCACAGCCACGCCAAAAAAATACCGCCCAAGGCCGGGCGCCAAGTTCGCCCAGCGGAAAAAGGCCACAAAAACGGTGGGCTATAGCCTTGGGGGTGGGGCTGGCCAACTTCGTCCGCCGGGACTCGGAATGGCGCGAGACTTTGCGAGGCGCCTCCGTGGTGCCAAAATAGGCCAGGCACAGCCGCGCCTAAAAATACCCGCCCGAAGGCCGGCGCCAAGTTCTGTCCAGCGGAAAAGGCCACAAAACGGGTGGGCTATAGCCTTGGGGGTGGGGCTGGCCAACTTCGTCCGCCGGACTCGGAATGGCGCGAGACTTTGCGAGGCGCCCCGTGTGCCAAAATAGGCCGCGGGGCACAGCCGCGCCCAAAAATACCCCGCCCAAGGCCGGGCGCCAAGTTCGGCCCAGCGGAAAAAGCCACAAAACGGGTGGGCTATAGCCTGGGGGGGGGCTGGCCAACTTCGTCCGCCGGACTCGGAATGGCGCGAGACTTTGCGAGGCGCCTCCAGTGTGCAAAAAGGCCGCGGGCACAGCCGCGCCTAAAAAATACCCGCCCGAAGGCCGGGCGCCAAGTTCGCCCAGCGGAAAAAGGCCACAAAACGGGTGGGCTATAGCCTTGGGGGGGGGGCCAACAACTTCTGTCCGCTGGACTCGGAATGGCGCGAGACTTTGCGAGGCGCCTCCGTGTGCCAAAATAGGCCGCGGGCACAGCCGCGCCAAAAATAACCGCCCGAAGGCCGGGGCGCCAAGTTCGCCCAGCGGAAAAGGCCACAAAAACGGGTGGGCTATAGCCTTGGGGGTGGGGCTGGCCAACTTCAACTCCCGCTCGGACTCGGAATGGCGCGAGACTTTGCGAGGCGCTCCGTGTGCTGGGCTAGGCCGCGGCACAGCCGCACCCAAAAAAATACCCCGCCCGAAGGCCGGGCGCCAAGTTCGTCCAGCGGTAAAAGGCCACAAAAACGGGTGGGCTATAGCCTTGGGGGTGGGGCTGGCCAACTTCATCCGCCGGACTCGGAATGGCGCGAGACTTTGCGAGGCGCCTCCGTGCCAAAAATAGGCCGCGGGCACAGCCGCGCGCACCCAAAATACCCCGCCCGAAGGCCGGGCGCCAAGTTCGCCCAGCGGAAAAAGGCCACAAAAACGGGTGGGCTATAGCCTTGGGGGTGGGGCTGGCCAACTCGTCCGCCGGACTCGAATGGCGCGAGACTTTGCGAGGCACCTCCGTGTGCCAAAAATAGGCCGCGGGCACAGCCGCGCCAAAAATACCCGCCCGAAGGCCGGGCGCCAAGTTCGTCCCAGCGGAAAAGGCCACAAAAACGGGTGGGCTATAGCCTTGGGGGTGGGGCTGGCCAACTCGTCCGCCGGACTCGGAATGGCGCGAGACTTTGCGAGGCACCTCCGTGTGCCAAAATAGGCCGCGGGCACAGCCGCGCCTAAAATACCCGCCCGAAGGCCGGGGCGCCAAGTCTGCCCAGCGGAAAAAGGCCACAAAACGGGTGGGCTATAGCCTTGGGGTGGGGCTGGCCAACTTCGTCCGCCGGACTCGGAATGGCGCGAGACTTTGCGAGGCGCCTCCCCGTGCCCAAAATAGGCCGAGGGCCCATCCGCGCCCAAAATACCCCGCCCGAAGGCCGGGCGCCAAGTTCGGCCCAGCGGAAAAAGGCCACAAAACGGGTGGCTATAGCCTTGGGGGTGGGGCTGGCCAACTTCGGTCCGCGGACTCGGAATGGCGCGAGACTTTGCGAGGCGCTCCGTGAGCAAAATAGGCCAAAACGGTGGGCACAGCCGCGCTAAAATAATACCCGCCCGAAGGCCGGCGCCAAGTTCTGGCCCAGCGGAAAAGGCCACAAAAACGGGTGGGCTATAGCCTTGGGGGTGGGGCTGGCCAACTTCGTCCGCCGGACTCGGAATGGCGCGAGACTTTGCGAGGCACCCCGTGTGCCAAAAATAGGCCACGGGCACAGCCGCGCCTAAAAATACCCGCCCGAAGGCCGGGCGCCAAGTTCGGCCCAGCGGAAAAGGCCACAAAACGGGTGGGCTATAGCCTTGGGGGTGGGGCTGGCCAACTTCGTCCGCCGGACTCGGAATGGCGCGAGACTTTGCGAGGCACCTCCGTGCCCAAAAAATAGGCCGCGGCACAGCCGCGCCCAAAAATACCCGCCCGAAGGCCGGGCGCCAAGTTCGTCCAGCGGAAAAAGGCCACAAAAACGGGTGGGCTATAGCCTTGGGGGTGGGGCTGGCCAACTTCTGTCCGCCGGACTCGGAATGGCGCGAGACTTTGCGAGGCGCCTCCGTGTGCCAAAAATAGGCCGCGGGCACAGCCGCGCCCAAAAATACCCGCCCAAGGCCGGGCGCCAAGTTCGTCCAGCGGAAAAAGGCCACAAAAACGGGTGGGCTATAGCCTTGGGGGTGGGGCTGGCCAACTTCGTCCGCCGGACTCGGAATGGCGCGAGACTTTGCGAGGCGCCTCCGTGTGCCAAAAATAGGCCAGGGGCACAGCCGCCGCCTAAAATACCCGCCCGAAGGCCGGGCGCCAAGTTCGTCCAGCGGAAAAAGGCCACAAAAACGGTGGGCTATAGCCTTGGGGGTGGGGCTGGCCAACTTCGTCCGCCGGACTCGGAATGGCGCGAGACTTTGCGAGGCGCCCCAGACCAAAAATAGGCCGCGGGCACAGCCGCGCCCAAAAATACCCGCCCGAAGGCCGGGCGCCAAGTTCATCCCAGCGGAAAAAGGCCACAAAACGGGTGGGCTATAGCCTTGGGGGTGGGGCTGGCCAACTTCGTCCGCCGGACTCGGAATGGCGCGAGACTTTGCGAGGCACCTCCGTGCCAAAAAATAGGCCACGGGCACAGCCGCGCCAAAAAATACCCGCCCGAAGGCCGGGGCGCCAAGTCTGGCCCAGCGGAAAAAGGCCACAAAACGGGTGGGCTATAGCCTTGGGGGTGGGGCTGGCCAACTGTCCCGCCGGACTCGGAATGGCGCGAGACTTTGCGAGGGGCCTCCGTGTGCCAAAAATAGGCCGCGGGCACAGCCGCGCCCAAAAATAACCCCCCGAAGGCCGGGGCGCCCAAGTTCGTCCAGCGGAAAAAGGCCACAAAAACGGGTGGGCTATAGCCTTGGGCGTGGGGCTGGCCGACTTCGTCCGCTGGACTCGGAATGGCGCGAGACTTTGCGAGGCGCCCGTGTGTGCTGGCCAGGCCACGGGCACAGCCGCGCCCAAAAAAATAACCGCCCAAGGCCGGGGCGCCAAGTTCGCCCAGCGAAAAAGGCCACAAAAACGGGTGGGCTATAGCCTTGGGGGTGGGGCTGGCCAACTTCGTCCGCCGGACTCGGAATGGCGCGAGACTTTGCGAGGCGCCTCCGTGTGCCAAAATAGGCTGCGGGCACAGCCGCGCCCAAAAATACCCGCCCAAGGCCGGGCGCCAAGTTCGCCCAGCGGAAAAGGCCACAAAACGGGTGGGCTATAGCCTTGGGGGTGGGGCTGGCCAACTTCGTCCGCGGACTCGAATGGCGCGAGACTTTGCAGGGGCCTCCGCGGTGCCAAAAATAGGCCGTGGGCACAGCCGCGCCAAAAATACCCACCCGGCCTGCCGGGCGCCAAGTTCGGCCCAGCGGAAAAAGGCCACAAAAACGGGTGGGCTATAGCCTTGGGGGTGGGGCTGGCCAACTTTGTCCGCCGGACTCGGAATGGCGCGAGACTTTACGAGGCGGCCTCCGCTGTGGTACAAAAATAGGCCGGGCACAGCCGCGCCCAAAAATAACCGCCCGAAGGCCGGGCGCCAAGTTCGCCCAGCGGAAAAAGGCCACAAAAACGGGTGGGCTATAGCCTTGGGGGTGGGGCTGGCCAACTCGTCCGCCGGACTCGGAATGGCGCGAGACTTTGCGAGGCGCCTCCGTGTGGGGGTGGACAGGCCATGGCACAGCCGCGCCCTAAAAATAACCGCCCGAAGGCCGGGCGCCAAGTTCGTCCAGCGGAAAAGGCCACAAAACGGGTGGGCTATAGCCTTGGGGGTGGGGCTGGCCAACTTCATCCGCCGGACTCGGAATGGTGCGAGACTTTGCAGGCACCTCCGTGGTGCTGGCCAGGCAGCGGGCACAGCCGCGCAAAATACCCCGCCCGGAATGGCCGGGCGCCAAGTTCGTCCAGCGGAAAAAGGCCACAAAAACGGGTGGGCTATAGCCTTGGGGTGGGGTTGGCCAACTTCGTCCGGGGCTGGACTTGAATGGCGCGAGACTTTGCGAGGCCCTCCGTGGTGCTGTAAAATAGGCCGGGGCACACAGCCACGCTAAAAATACGCGCCCGAAGGCCGGGGCGCCAAGTTCGTCCAGCGGAAAAGGCCATAAAAACGGGTGGGCTATAGCCTTGGGGGGTGGGGCTGGCCAACTTTGTCCGCCGGACTAGGAATGGCGCGAGACTTTGCGAGGCGCCTCCGTGTGGCAAAAATAGGCCATGGGCACAGCCGCGCCTAAAATACCCGCCCAAGGCCGGGCGCCAAGTTCGTCCAGCGGAAAAGGCCACAAAACGGTGGGCTATAGCCTTGGGGGTGGGGGCTGGCCAACTTTCGTCCGCCGGACTCGGAATGGCGCGAGACTTTTGCGAGGCACCTCCGTGCAAAAATAGGTCACGGGCACAGCCGCGCCCAAAAATACCCGCCCGAAGGCCGGGCGCTGTCTGGCCCAGCGGAA
Source organism: Citrus cavaleriei (assembly GCA_030448935.1). Taxonomy (NCBI): domain Eukaryota; kingdom Viridiplantae; phylum Streptophyta; class Magnoliopsida; order Sapindales; family Rutaceae; genus Citrus; species Citrus cavaleriei. The sequence continues at coordinate 218,956 of JAUJEM010000432.1, read as the reverse complement.
AAAGGCCACAAAAACGGGTGGGCTATAGCCTTGGGGGTGGGGCTGGGCCCATCCGCCGGACTCGGAATGGCGCGAGACTTTGCGAGGCGCCCCGTGTGCCAAAAAATAGGCCGCGGGACAGCCGCGGAGGCTCCGGGCAAAAATAACCGCCCGAAGGCCGGGCGCCAAGTTCGCCCAGCGGAAAAGGCCACAAAAACGGGTGGGCTATAGCCTTGGGGGTGGGGCTGGCCAACTTCGTCCGCCGGACTGGAATGGCGCGAGACTTTGCAGGCGCCTCCGTGTGCCAAAAATAGGCCGCGGGCACAGCCGCGCCAAAAATACCCGCCCAAGGCCGGGCGCCAAGTTCGTCCAGCGGAAAAGGCCACAAAAACGGGTGGGCTATAGCCTTGGGGGTGGGCTGGCCAACTTCGTCCGCCGGACTCGGAATGGCGCGAGACTTTGCGAGGCACCTCCGTGTGCCAAAAAATAGGCCACGGGGCACAGCCGCGCCTAAAAATACCCGCCCGAAGGCCGGGGCGCCAAGTTCGGCCCAGCGGAAAAAGGCCACAAAAACGGTGGGCTATAGCCTTGGGGGTGGGCTGGCCAACTTCGTCCGCCGGACTCGGAATGGCGCGAGACTTTGCGAGGGGCCTCCGTGGTGGCAAAAATAGGCCGCGGGCACAGCCGCGCCCAAAAATAACCGCCCGAAGGCCGGGCGCCAAGTTCGGCCCAGCGGAAAAATGCCACAAAACGGGTGGGCTATAGCCTTGGGGGGTGGGGCTGGCCAACTTCGTCCGCCGGACACGGAATGGCCCCAGACTTTGCGAGGCGCCTCCGAGTCCACAAAATAGGCCGCGGGCACAGCCGCGCCCAAAATAATCCGCCCAAGGCCGGGCGCCAAGTTCGGCCCAGCGGAAAAAGGCCACAAAACGGGTGGGCTATAGCCTTGGGGGTGGGGCTGGCCAACTGTCCGCCGGACTGGAATGGCGCGAGACTTTGCGAGGCGCCCCGTGTGCTGTGGGGGGCCGGGGGCACAGCCGCGCCCAAAAATAACCGCCCAAGGCCGGGCGCCAAGTTCGTCCAGCGGAAAAAGGCCACAAAAACGGGTGGGCTATAGCCTTGGGGGGTGGGGCTGGCCAACTTCAGTCCGCCGGACTCGGAATGGCGCGAGACTTTGCGAGGCGCTCCGTGCCTGCCAAAAATAGGTCAAAGGCACAGCCGCGCCTAAAAATAACCGCCCAAGGCCGGGCGCCAAGTTCGTCCAGCGGAAAAAGGCCACAAAACGGGTGGGCTATAGCCTTGGGGGTGGGGCTGGCCAACTTCGTCCGCCGGACTCGGAATGGCGCGAGACTTTGCGAGGCGCCTCCAAAGCTAAAAATAGGTCAAGGCACAGCCGCGCCAAAAATACCCGCCCGAAGGCCGGGCGCCAAGTTCGGTCCAGCGGAAAAAGGCCACAAAAACGGGTGGGCTATAGCCTTGGGGGTGGGGCTGGCCAACTTCGTCCGCCTCGGACTCGGAATGGCGCGAGACTTTGCGAGGCGCCTCCGTGGTGCCAAAAAATAGGCAGAAGCACAGCCGCGCCAAAAATACCCGCCCGAAGGCCGGGCGCCAAGTCTGCCCAGCGGAAAAAGGCCACAAAACGGGTGGGCTATAGCCTTGGGGGTGGGGCTGGCCAACTTCGTCCGCCGGACTCGGAATGGCGCGAGACTTTGCGAGGGCCTCTGTGTGCAAAAATAGGCCAAAGGGCACAGCCGCGCCCAAAAATAACCGCCCAAGGCCGGGCGCCAAGTTCACCAGCGGAAAAAGGCCACAAAACGGGTGGGCTATAGCCTTGGGGGTGGGGCTGGCCAACTTGTCCGCTGGACTCGGAATGGCGCGAGACTTTGCGAGGCGCCTCCGTGGTGCCGCAAAAATAGGCCACGGGCACAGCCAAGTCGCCCTAAAAATAACCGCCCAAGGCCGGGCGCCAAGTTCGTCCAGCGGAAAAGGCCACAAAAACGGTGGGCTATAGCCTTGGGGGTGGGGCTGGCCAACTTCGTCCGCCGGACTCGGAATGGCGCGAGACTTTGCGAGGCGCGTTCGTAGCTGGGGAATAGGCCGGGCACAGCCGCGCCCTAAAATAACTCGCCCAAAGGCCGGGCGCCAAGTTCATCCCAGCGGAAAAAGGCCACAAAACGGGTGGGCTATAGCCTTGGGGGTGGGGCTGGCCAACTCGTCCGCTCGGACTCGGAATGGCGCGAGACTTTGCGAGGCGCCTCCGTGTGAGGCGTGAATAGGCCGCGGGCACAGCCGCGCCTAAAAATAACCGCCCGAAGGCCGGGCGCCAAGTTCGCTCCAGCGGAAAAAGGCCACAAAACGGGTGGGCTATAGCCTTGGGGGTGGGGCTGGCCAACTTCGTCCGCCTCGGACTCGGAATGGCGCGAGACTTTGCGAGGCGCCTCCGTGTGCCAAAATAGGCCGCGGGCACAGCCGCCCCAAAAATACCCGCCCGAAGGCCGGGCGCCAAGTTCGGTCCAGCGGAAAAAGGCCACAAAAACGGGTGGGCTATAGCCTTGGGGGTGGGGCTGGCCAACTTCATCCGCCGACCTCGGGAATGGCGCGAGACTTTGCGAGGCGCCCGTGTGCCAAAATAGGCCGCGGCACAGCCGCGCCTAAAAAAATACCCGCCCGAAGGCCGGGCGCCAAGTCTGCCCAGCGGAAAAAGGCCACAAAAACGGTGGGCTATAGCCTTGGGGGGTGGGCTGGCCAACTTCTGTCCGCCGGACTCGAATGGCGAGACTTTGCGAGGCACCTCCGTGAGCTGGTTGTAGGCCGCGGGCACAGCCGCATCTAAAAATACCCGCCCAAGGCCGGGGCGCCAAGTCTGGCCCAGCGGAAAAAGGCCACAAAAACGGGTGGGCTATAGCCTTGGGGGTGGGGCTGGCCAACTTCGTCCGGCTGGACTCGGAATGGCGCGAGACTTTGCGAGGCGCCTCCGTGAGCTAAAATAGGTCGCGGCACAGCCGCTTAAAAATACCCGCCCGGGAAGGCCGGGCGCCAAGTCTGGCCCAGCGGAAAAAGGCCACAAAACGGGTGGGCTATAGCCTTGGGGTGGGGCTGGCCAACTTGGTCCGCCGGACTCGGAATGGCGCGAGACTTTGCAGGCGCCTCCGTGCTGGGAAAATAGGCCATGGGCACAGCCGCGCTCCTAAAATACCGCCCCAAGGCCGGGCGCGCAAGTTCGCCCAGCGGAAAAAGGCCACAAAAACGGGTGGGCTATAGCCTTGGGGGTGGGGCTGGCCAACTCTCGTCCGCCGGACTCGGAATGGCGCGAGACTTTGCGAGGCACCTCCAGGTGTTAAAATAGGCCATGGGCACAGCCGCGCCCAAAATACCCGCCCGGGCCGGGCGCTGTCTTCGTCCCAGCGGAAAAAGGCCACAAAAACGGGTGGGCTATAGCCTTGGGGGTGGGGCTGGCCAACTTTGTCCGCTGGACTCGGAATGGCGAGACTTTGCGAGGCACTCCGTGTGCCAAAAATAGGTCATGGGCACAGCTGCGCTAAAAATACCCGCCCGAAGGCCGGGCGCCAAGTTCGGCCCAGCGGAAAAAGGCCACAAAACGGGTGGGCTATAGCCTGGGGGTGGGGCTGGCCAACTTCATCCGCCGGACTCGAATGGCGCGAGACTTTGCGAGGCGCCTCCATGTGCTAAAAATAGGTCATGTGGGCACAGCTGCGCCAAAAATACCCGCCCGAAGGCCGGGCGCCAAGTCTGGCCCAGCGGAAAAAGGCCACAAAAACGGTGGGCTATAGCCTTGGGGGTGGGGCTGGCCAACTTCGTCCGCCGGACTCGGAATGGCGCGAGACTTTGCGAGGCGCCCCGTGCTGCTCAAATAGGCCGCGGGCACAGCCACACCCAAAATACCCGCCCGAAGGCCGGGCGCCAAGTTCGTCCAGCGGAAAAAGGCCACAAAACGGGTGGGCTATAGCCTTGGGGGTGGGGCTGGCCAACTTTGTCCGCCGGACTCGGAATGGCGCGAGACTTTGCGAGGCGCCTCCGTGTGCCAAAAATAGGCCGCGGCACAGCCGCGCCTAAAAATACCAGCCCGAAGGCCGGGCGCCAAGTTCGGCCCAGCGGAAAAAGGCCACAAAACGGGTGGGCTATAGCCTTGGGGGTGGGGCTGGCCAACTTCGTCCGCCGGACTCGGAATGGCGCGAGACTTTGCGAGGCGCCTCCGTGTGCCAAAATAGGCCGCGGGCACAGCCACGCGCCTAAAAATACCCCGCCCAAGGCCGGGCGCCAAGTTCGGCCCAGCGGAAAAAGGCCACAAAAACGGGTGGGCTATAGCCTTGGGGGTGGGGCTGGCCAACTGTCCACCGGACTCGAATGGCGAGACTTTGCGAGGCACCTCCGTGTCCCAAAAATAGGCCACGGGCACAGCCGCGCCCAAAAATACCCGCCCGAAGGTCGGGCGCCAAGTTCGTCCCAGCGGAAAAGGCCACAAAACGGGTGGGCTATAGCCTTGGGGTGGGGCTGGGCCAATTCGTCCGCCGGACTCGGGAATGGCGCGAGACTTTGCGAGGCGCGCCGTGGCCAGTGCCAAAAATAGGTCACGGGCACAGCCGCGCCCAAAAATACCCGCCCGAAGGCCGGGCGCCAAGTTTGTCCAGCGGAAAAAGGCCACAAAAACGGGTGGGCTATAGCCTTGGGGGTGGGCTGGCCAACTCTGTCCGCCGGACTCGGAATGGCGCGAGACTTTGCGAGGCGCCTCCGTGTGCCAAAAATAGGTCAAAGGCACAGCCGCGCCCAAAAATACCCGCCCGAAGGCCGGGCGCCAAGTTCGCCCAGCGGAAAAGGCCACAAAAACGGGTGGGCTATAGCCTTGGGGGTGGGGCTGGCCAACTTCGTCCGCCGGACTGGAATGGCGCGAGACTTTGCGAGGCGCCTCCGTGTGCCAAAAAAAGGCCACTGGACACAGCCGCGCCAAAAATACCCGCCCGGCTACCGGGCGCCAAGTTCGTCCAGCGGAAAAAGGCCACAAAAACGGGTGGCTATAGCCTTGGGGTGGGGCTGGCCAACTTCGTCCGCCTCGGACTCGGAATGGCGAGACTTTGCGAGGCGCCTCCGTGTGCCAAAAATAGGCCGCGGCACAGCCGCGCCTAAAAATACCCGCCCAAGGCCGGGCGCCAAGTTCTGTCCAGCTGAAAAAGGCCACAAAACGGGTGGGCTATAGCCTTGGGGGTGGGGCTGGCCAACTGGGTCCGCCGGACTCGGAATGGCGCGAGACTTTGCGAGGCACCTGTGTGCAAAATAGGCCAAGGGCACAGCCGCGCCTAAAATACCCGCCCGAAGGCCGGGCGCCAAGTTCGGCCCAGCGGAAAAAGGCCACAAAACGGGTGGGCTATAGCCTTGGGGGTGGGGCTGGCCAACTTTGTCCGCCGGACTCGGAATGGCGCGAGACTTTGCGAGGCGCCCCATGTGCCAAAATAGGCCGCGGGGGCACAGCCCCAGCGCCTAAAAATACCTTGGGGTGGCTGGCCCCAAGGCCGGGCGCCAAGTTCGCCCAGCGGAAAAAGGCCACAAAAACGGGTGGGCTATAGCCTTGGGGGTGGGGCTGGCCAACTTCGTCCGCTGGACTCGGAATGGCGCGAGACTTTGCGAGGCGCCTCCGTGTGTGCTGGCCAGGCCGCGGGCACAGCCGCGCCAAAAATACCCGCCCAAGGCCGGGCGCCAAGTTCGTCCAGCGGAAAAAGGCCACAAAAACGGTGGGCTATAGCCTTGGGGGTGGGGCTGGCCAACTTTGTCCGCCGGACTCGGAATGGCGCGAGACTTTGCGAGGCACCTCCGTGCCAAAATAGGCCATGGCACAGCCTCGCCCAAAAATACCCGCCCTAAGGCCGGGGCGCCAAGTTCGACCAGCGGAAAAAGCCCCCCAAAACCCGTGGGCGATACCCTCGGGGGGTGGGGCTGGCCAACGCGTTCCGCCGGACTCGGAATGGCGCGAGACTTTGCGAGGCGCCTCCGTGTGCCAAAAATAGGCCGCGGGCACAGCCAGCGCCAAAAATACCCGCCCAAGGCCGGGGCCAAGTTCGCCCAGCGGAAAAAGGCCACCAAAACGGGTGGGCTATAGCCTTGGGGGGTGGGACTGGCCAACTTCGTCCGCCGGACTCGGAATGGCGCGACAAGGCCGGGCGCCAAGTTCGTCCAGCGGAAAAAGGCCACAAAAACGGGTGGGCTATAGCCTTGGGGGGTGGGGCTGGCCAACTTCGTCCGCCGGACTCGGAATGGCGCGAGACTTTGCGAGGCACCTCCGTGTGCCAAAAATAGGCCGCGGGCACAGCCGCGCCCGAAAATACCCGCCCGAAGGCCGGGGCGCCAAGTTCGTCCAGCGGAAAAAGGCCACAAAAACGGGTGGGCTATAGCCTTGGGGGGTGGGGCTGGCCAACTTCGTCCGCCGGACTCGGAATGGCGCGAGACTTTGCGAGGCCCCTCCGTGTGCCAAAAATAGGCCGCGGCACAGCCGCGCCCAAAAATCCCGGCCCGAGGGCGGGGGCGCAACGTTCGCCCAGCGTAAAATGCCCACAAAACGGGTGGGCTATAGCCTTGGGGGGTGGGGCTGGCCAACTTCGTCCGCCGGACTCGGAATGGCGCGAGACTTTGCGAGGCGCCTCCGTGTGCCAAAAATAGGCCGTGGGCACAGCCGCGCCCAAAAATACCCGCCCGAAGGCCGGGGCGCCAAGTTCGTCCAGCGGAAAAAGGCCACAAAAACGGGTGGGCTATAGCCTTGGGGGGTGGGGCTGGCCAACTCCGTCCGCCGGAGTCGGAATGGCGCGAGACTTTGCGAGGTGCCTCCGTGTGCCAAAAATAGGCCGCGGGCACAGCCGCGCCCAAAAATACCCGCCCGAAGGCCGGGGCCCCAAGTTCGTCCAGCGGAAAAAGGCCACAAAAATGGGTCGGCTATAGCCTGGGGGGTGGTGCTGGCAAACTTCGTCCGCCGGACTCGGAATGGCGCGAGACTTTGCGAGGCGCCTCCATGTGCCAAAACTAGGCCACGGGCACAGCCGCGCCGAAAAATACCCGCCCGAAGGCCGGGGCGCCAAGTTCGTCCTGCCGAAAAAGGCCACAAAAACGGGTGGTCTATAGCCTTGGGGGGTGGGGCTGGCCAACTTCGTCCGCCGGACTCGGAATGGCGCGAGACTTTGCGAGGCCCCGTGTGTGCCAAAAATAGGCCGCGGGCACAGCCGCGCCCAAAAATAACCGCCCGAAGGCCGGGCGCCAAGTTCGCCCAGCGGAAAAAGGCCACAAAACGGGTGGGCTATAGCCTTGGGGGTGGGGCTGGCCAACTTCGTCCGCTGGACTCGGAATGGCGCGAGACTTTGCGAGGCGCCTCCGTGTGCCAAAAATAGGCCATGGGCACAGCCAGCGCCTAAAAATAACCGCCCGAAGGCCGGGCGCCAAGTTCGGCCCAGCGGAAAAGGCCACAAAAACGGGTAGGCTATAGCCTTGGGGGGTGGAGCTGGCCAAATTCGTCCGCCGGACTCGGAATGGTGCGAGACTTTGCGAGGGGCCTCCGTGTGCCAAAAATAGGCCGCGGTCACAGCCGCGTCCAAAAATAACCGCCCGAAGGCCGGGACGCCAAGTTCGTCCAGCGGAAAAAGGCTACAAAAACGGGTGGGCTATAGCCTTGGGGGGTGGGGCTGGCCAACTTCGTCCGCTGGACTCGGAATGGCGCGAGACTTTGCGAGGGGCCTCTGTGTGCCAGAAATAGGCCGCGGGCACAGCCGTGAGGAAAAATAACTGCCCGAAGGCCGGGGCGCCAAGTTCGTACAGCGGAAAAAGCCACAAAAACGGGTGGGCTATAGCCTTGGGGGGTGGGTCTGGCCAACTTCGTCCGCCGCACTTGGAATGGCGCGAGACTTTGCGAGGGGCCTCCGTGTGCCAAAAATAGGCCGCGGGCACAGCCGCGCCCAAAAATAGCCGCCCGAAGGCCGGGGCGCCAAGTTCGTCCAGCGGAAAAAGGCCACAAAAACGGGTGGGCTATAGCCTTGGGGGGTGGGGCTGGCCAACTTCGTCCGCCGGACTCGGAATGGCGCGAGACTTGCGAGGCCCCTCCGGGTGCCAAAAAATAGGCCAAGGGCACAGCCGCGCCTAAAAATAACCGCCCGAAGGCCGGGCGCCAAGTTCGTCCAGCGGAAAAAGGCCACAAAAACGGGTGGGCTATAGCCTTGGGGGGTGGGGCTGGCCAACTTCGTCCGCCGGACTCGGAATGGCGCGAGACTTTGCGAGGCACCTCCGTGTGCCAAAAATAGGCCGCGGGCACAGCCGCGCCCAAAAATACCCGCCCAAGGCCGGGCGCCAAGTTCGCCCAGCGGAAAAAGGCCACAAAACGGGTGGGCTATAGCCTTGGGGGTGGGGCTGGCCAACTTCGTCCGCCGGACTCGGAATGGCGCGAGACTTTGCGGAGGCGCCTCCCGTGTGCCAAAAATAGGCCGCGGGCACAGCCGCGCCAAAAATACCCGCCCGAAGGCCGGGCGCCAAGTTCGGGCCAGCGGAAAAAGGCCACAAAAACGGGTGGGCTATAGCCTTGGGGGTGGGACTGGCCAACTTCGTCCGCCGGACTCGGAATGGCGCGAGACTTGCGAGGCGCCTCCGTGTGCCAAAAATAGGCCGCGGGCACAGCCGCGCCCAAAATAACCGCCCAAGGCCGGGCGCCAAGTTCGGCCCAGCGGAAAAAGGCCACAAAAACGGGTGGGCTATAGCCTTGGGGGTGGGGCTGGCCAACTTCGTCCGCCGGACTCGAATGGCGCGAGACTTTGCGAGGCGCCTCCGTGCCAAAAAATAGGCCACGGGCACAGCCGCGCCCAAAAATACCTGCCCGAAGGCCGGGGCGCCAAGTTCGTCCAGCGGTAAAAGGCCACAAAAACGGGTGGGCTATAGCCTTGGGGGGTGGGGCTGGCCAACTTAATCCGCCGGACTCGGAATGGCGCGAGACTTTGCGAGGCGCCTCCGTGTGTAAAAATAGGCCTCGGGCACAGCCGCGCCCAAAAATACCTGCCCGAAGGCCGGGGCGCCAAGTTCGGGGTGGCGGAAAAAGGCCACAAAACGGGTGGGCTATAGCCTTGGGGGTGGGGCTGGCCAACTTCCCGCCGGACTCGGAATGGCGCGAGACTTTGCGAGGCGCCTCCGTGTGCCAAAAATAGGCCAGCGGGCACAGCCGCCGCCCAAAAATACCCCGCCCGAAGGCCGGGCGCCAAGTTCGGCCCAGCGGAAAAAGGCCACAAAAACGGGTGGGCTATAGCCTTGGGGGTGGGGCTGGCCAACTTCGTCCGCCGGACTCGGAATGGCGCGAGACTTTGCGAGGGCGCCTCCGTGTGCCAAAATAGGCCACGGGCACAGCCGCGCCTAAAAATACCCGCCCGAAGGCCGGGCGCCAAGTTCGGCCCAGCGGAAAAAGGCCACAAAAACGGGTGGGCTATAGCCTTGGGGTGGGGCTGGCCAACTTCGTCCGCCGGACTCGGAATGGCGCGAGACTTTGCGAGGCGCCTCCGTGTGCCAAAAATAGGCCGCGGGCACAGCCGCGCCTAAAAATACCCGCCCGAAGGCCGGGCGCCAAGTTCGTCCAGCGGAAAGGCCACAAAAACGGGTGGGCTATAGCCTTGGGGTGGGGCTGGCCAACTTCGTCCGCCGGACTCGGAATGGCGCGAGACTTTGCGAGGCGCCTCCGTGTGCCAAAAATAGGCCGCGGGCACAGCCGCGCCCAAAATACCCGCCCGAAGGCCGGGCGCCAAGTTCGTCCAGCGGAAAAGGCCACAAAACGGGTGGGCTATAGCCTTGGGGGTGGGGCTGGCCAACTTCGTCCGCCGGACTCGAATGGCGCGAGACTTTGCGAGGGGCCTCCGTGTGCTGGGGGCCAGGCCGCGGGCACAGCCGCGCCTAAAAAAATACCCGCCCGAAGGCCGGGCGCCAAGTCTGGCCCAGCGGAAAAAGGCCACAAAAACGGGTGGGCTATAGCCTTGGGGGTGGGGCTGGCCAACTTCGTCCCGCCGGACTCGAATGGCGCGAGACTTTGCGAGGCGGCCTCCGTGTGCCAAAATAGGTCACGGGCACAGCCGCGCCTAAAAATACCCGCCCGAAGGCCGGGCGCCAAGTTCGTCCAGCGGAAAAAGGCCACAAAAACGGGTGGGCTATAGCCTTGGGGGTGGGGCTGGCCAACTTCGTCCGCCGGACTCGGAATGGCGCGAGACTTTGCGAGGCCTCCGTGTGCCAAAAATAGGCCAGGCGGGCACAGCCGCGCCTAAAATACCCGCCCGAAGGCCGGGCGCCAAGTTCGTCCAGCGGAAAAAGGCCACAAAACGGGTGGGCTATAGCCTTGGGGGTGGGGCTGGCCAACTTCGTCCGCCGGACTCGGAATGGCGCGCGACTTTGCGAGGCGCCTCCGTGTGCCAAAAATAGCCCGTCGGGCACAGCCGCGCCCAAAAATAACCGCCCCGAAGGCCGGGCGCCAAGTTCGTCCAGCGGAAAAAGGCCACAAAAACGGGTGGGCTATAGCCTTGGGGGGTGGGGCTGGCCAGCTTCGTCCGCCGGACTCGGAATGGCGCGAGACTTTGCGAGGCACCTCCGTGTGTGCCAAAATAGGCAGCGGGCACAGCCGCGCCTAAAATAACCGCCCGAAGGCCGGGCGCCAAGTTCGGCCCAGCGGAAAAAGGCCACAAAACGGGTGGGCTATAGCCTTGGGGGTGGGGCTGGCCAACTTCGTCCGCGCCGGACTCGGAATGGCGCGAGACTTTGCGAGGGCCTCCGTGTGCCAAAAATAGGCCAGCGGGCACAGCCGCGCCTAAAATAATACCCGCCCGAAGGCCGGGCGCCAAGTTCGTCCCAGCGGAAAAAGGCCACAAAAACGGGTGGGCTATAGCCTTGGGGGTGGGGCTGGCCAACTTCGTCCGCCGGCTCGGACTCGGAATGGCGCGAGACTTTGCGAGGCGCCTCCGTGCCAAAAAAAAGGCCGCGGGCACAGCCGCGCCCAAAATAATACGCCCGAAGGCCGGGCGCCAAGTTCGTCCAGCGGAAAAACGCCACAAAACGTGGTGGGCTATTGCCTTGGGGGGTGGGGCCGGCCAACTTCGTCCGCTGGCCTCAGAAGCGCGCGAGACTTTGCGAGGCGCCTCCGTGTGCCAAAAATAGGCCGCGGCCACAGCCGCGCCCATAAATACCCGACCGAAGGCCGGGGCGCCAAGTTCGTCCAGCGGAAAAAGGCCACAAAAACGGGTGGGCTATAGCCTTGGGGGGTGGGGCTGGCCGACTTCGTCCGCCGGACTCGGAATGGCGCGAGACTTTGCGAGGCACCTCCGTGTGCCAAAAATAGGCCATGGGCACAGCCGCGCCCAAAAATACCCACCCGAAGGCCGGGGCGCCAAGTTCGTCCAGCGGAAAAAGGCCACAAAAACGGGTGGGCTATAGCCTTGGTGGGTGGGGCTGGCCAACTTCGTCCGCCGGACTCGGAATGGCGCGAGACTTTGCGAGGCGCCTCCGTGTGCCAAAAATAGGCCGCCGGCACAGCCGCGCCCAAAAATAACCGCCCGAAGGCCGGGACGCCAAGTTCGTCCAGCGGAAAAAGGCCACAAAAACGGGTGGGCTATAGCCTTGGGGGGTGCGGCTGGCCAACTTCGTCCGCCGGACTCGGAATGGCGCGAGACATTTCGAGGCTCCTCCGTGTGCCAAAAATAGGCAGGGGCAGGGCACAGCCGCCCAAAAATAACCGCCCGAAGGCCGGGCGCCAAGTTCGCCCAGCGGAAAAAGGCCACAAAACGGGTGGGCTATAGCCTTGGGGGTGGGGCTGGCCAACTCTCGTCCGCCGGACTCGGAATGGCGCGAGACTTTGCGAGGCGCCTCCGTGCCAAAAAATAGGCCGGGCACAGCCGCGCCTAAAATAACCGCCCGAAGGCCGGGCGCCAAGTTCGCCCAGCGGAAAAAGGCCACAAAAACGGGTGGGCTATAGCCTTGGGGGTGGGGCTGGCCAACTTCGTCCGCCGGACTCGAATGGCGCGAGACTTTGCGAGGCACCTCCGTGTGCTGTGGGCCAATAGGCCGCGGGCACAGCCGCGCCCAAAAATAACCGCCCCAAGGCCGGGCGCCAAGTTCGTCCCAGCGGAAAAAGGCCACAAAAACGGGTGGGCTATAGCCTTGGGGGTGGGGCTGGCCAACTTCGTCCGCCGGGACTCGGAATGGCGCGAGACTTTGCGAGGCGCCCGTGTGCCAAAATAGGCCGCGGGCACAGCCGCGCCTAAAAATACCCGCCCGAAGGCCGGGCGCCAAGTTCGGCCCAGCGGAAAAGGCCACAAAAACGGTGGGCTATAGCCTTGGGGGTGGGGCTGGCCAACTTCGTCCGCCGGACTCGGAATGGCGCGAGACTTTGCGAGGCGCCTCCGTGTGCCAAAAATAGGCCAAAGGGCACAGCCGCGCCCAAAAATAACCGCCCGAAGGCCGGGCGCCAAGTTCGCCCAGCGGAAAAAGGCCACAAAAACGGGTGGGCTATAGCTTGGGGGTGGGGCTGGCCAACTTCGTCCGCCGGACTCGGAATGGCGCGAGACTTTGCGAGGCGCCTCCGTGCCAAAATAGGCCGCGGGCACACAGCCGCGCCCAAAAATAACCGCCCGAAGGCCGGGCGCCAAGTTCGTCCAGCGGAAAAAGGCCACAAAAACGGGTGGGCTATAGCCTTGGGGGTGGGGCTGGCCAACTTCGTCCGCCGGACTCGGAATGGCGCGAGACTTTGCGAGGCGCCTCCGTGTGCCAAAAATAGGCCAGCGGGGCACAGCCGCGCCTAAAATACCCGCCCAAGGCCGGGCGCCAAGTTCGTCCAGCGGAAAAAGGCCACAAAACGGGTGGGCTATAGCCTTGGGGGTGGGGCTGGCCAACTTCGTCCGCCGGACTCGGAATGGCGCGAGACTTTGCGAGGCGGCCCCGTGTGCCAAAAAAGGCCGCGGGCACAGCCGCGCCTAAAAATACCCGCCCGAAGGCCGGGCGCCAAGTTCGGCCCAGCGAAAAAGGCCACAAAACGGGTGGGCTATAGCCTTGGGGGTGGGGCTGGCCAACTTCGTCCGCCGGACTCGGAATGGCGCGAGACTTTGCGAGGGCACCTCCGTGTGCCAAAATAGGCCGCGGGCACAGCCGCGCCTAAAAATAACCGCCCGAAGGCCGGGCGCCAAGTTCGGCCCAGCGGAAAAAGGCCACAAAACGGGTGGGGTATAGCCTTGGGGAGTGGGGCTGGCCAACTTCGTTCGCCGCACTCGGAATGGCGCGTGACTTTGCGAGGCGCCTCCGTGTGCCAAAAATAGGCCGCGGGCACAGCCGCGCCCAAAAATACCCGCCCGAATGCCGCGGCGCCAAGTTCGTCCAGCGGAAAAAGGCCACAAAAACGGGTGGGCTATAGCCTTGGGGGGTGGGGCTGGCCAAATTCGTCCGCCGGACTCGGAATGGCGCGAGACTTTGCGAGGCGCCTCCGTGTGCCAAAAATAGGCCGCGGGCACAGCCGCGCCCAAAAATACCCGCCCGAAGGCCGGGGCGCCAAGTTCGTCCAGCGGAAAAAGGCCACAAAAACGGGTGGGCTATAGCCTTGGGGGGTGTGGCTGCCCAACTTCGTCCGCCGGACTCGGAATGGCACGAGACTTTGTGAGGCGCCTCCGTGTGCCAAAAATAGGCCGCGGGCACAGCCGCGCCAAAAATAACCGCCCGAAGGCCGCGGCGCCAAGTTCGTTCAGCGGAAAAAGGCCACAAAAACGGGTGGGCTATAGCCTTGGGGGGTGGGGCTGGCCAACTTCGTCCGCCGGACTCGGAATGGCGCGAGACTTTGCGAGGCACCTCCTTGTGCCAAAAATAGGCCGCGGGCACAGCCGCGACCAAAAATACCCGCCCGAAGGCCGGGGCGCCAGGTTCGTCCAGCGGAAAAAGGCCACAAAAACGGGTGGGCTATAGCCTTGGGGGGTGGGGCTGGCCAACTTCGTCCGCCGGACTCGGAATGGCGCGAGACTTTGCGAGGCACCTCCGTGTGCAAAAAATAGGCCGCGGGCACAGCCGCGCCCAAAAATAACCGCCCGAAGGCCGGGGCGCCAAGTTCGTCCAGCGGAAAAAGGCCACAAAAACGGGTGGGCTATAGCCTTGGGGGGTGGGGCTGGCCAACTTCGTCCGCCGGACTCGGAATGGCGCGAGACTTTGCGAGGCACCTCCGTGTGCCAAAAATAGGCCGCGGGCACAGCCGCGCCAAAAAATACCGCCCGAAGGCCGGGGCGCCAAGTTCGTCCAGCGGAAAAAGGCCACAAAAATGGGTGGGCTATAGCCTTTGGGGGTGGGGCTGGCCAACTTCGTCCGCCGGACTCGGAATGGCGCGAGACTTTGCGAGGCGCCTCCGTGTGCCAAAAATAGGTCGCGGGCACAGCCGCGCCTAAAATAACCGCCCGAAGGCCGGGCGCCAAGTTCGTCCAGCGGAAAAAGGCCACAAAACCGGTTGGGATATAGCCTTGGGGGGTGGGGCTGGCCAACTTCGTCCGCCGGACTCGGAATGGCGCGAGACTTTGCGAGGCGGCCCGTGTGCCAAAAAATAGGCCGCGGGGCACAGCCGCGCCCAAAAATAACCGCCCGAAGGCCGGGCGCCAAGTTCGGCCAGCGGAAAAAGGCCACAAAAACGGGTGGGCTATAGCCTTGGGGGTGGGGCTGGCCAACTTCGTCCGCCGGACTCGGAATGGCGCGAGACTTTGCGAGGCGCCTCCGTGTGCCAAAAAATAGGCCATGGGCACAGCCGCGCCCAAAATAACCGCCCAAGGCCGGGCGCCAAGTTCGTCCAGCGGAAAAAGGCCACAAAAACGGGTGGGCTATAGCCTTGGGGGTGGGGCTGGCCAACTTCGTCCGCCGGACTCGGAATGGCGCGAGACTTTGCGAGGGGTCTCGGTGTGCCAAAAATAGGCCAGCGGGCACAGCCGCGCCCAAAAATAACCGCCCGAAGGCCGGGCGCCAAGTTCGTCCAGCGGAAAAAGGCCACAAAACGGGTGGGCTATAGCCTTGGGGGTGGGGCTGGCCAACTTCGTCCGCCGGACTCGGAATGGCGCGAGACTTTGCGAGGGGCCTCCGTGCCTGCCAAAATAGGCCACGGGCACAGCCGCGCCTAAAAATAACCCCCCGAAGGCCGGGCGCCAAGTTCGGCCCAGCGGAAAAGGCCACAAAACGGGTGGGCTATAGCCTTGGGGGTGGGGCTGGCCAACTTCGTCCGCCGGACTCGGAATGGCGCGAGACTTTGCGAGGGGCCTCCGTGTGCCAAAAATAGCCCGCGGGCACAGCCGCGCCCAAAAATAACCGCCCGAAGGCCGGGGCGCCATGTTCGTCCAGCGGAAAAATGCCACAAAAACGGGTGGGCTATAGCCTTGGGGGGTGGGGCTGGCCAACTTCGTCCGCCGGACTCGGAATGGCGCGAGACTTTGCGAGGGGCTTCCGTGTGCCAGAAATAGCCCGCGGGCACAGCCGCACCCAAAAATAACCGCCCGAAGGCCGGGGCGCCATGTTCGTCCAGCGGAAAAATGCCACAAAAACGGGTGGGCTATAGCCTTGGGGGGTGGGGCTGGCCAACTTCGTCCGCCGGACTCGGAATGGAACGAGACTTTGCGAGGGGCCTCCGTGTGCCAAAAAATAGCCCTCGGGCACACCCCCGCCAAAAATTAACCCCCCGAAGGCCGGGCGCCAAGTTCGTCCAGCGGAAAAAGGCCACAAAACGGGTGGGCTATAGCCTTGGGGGTGGGGCTGGCCAACTTCGTCCGCCGGACTCGGAATGGCGCGAGACTTTGCGAGGTGCCTCCGTGTGCCAAAAATAGGCATGGGCACAGCCGCGCCCTAAAAAAACCGCCCGCAGGCCGGGACGCCAAGTTCGCCCCGCGGAAAAAGGCCACAAAAACGGGTGGGCTATAGCCTTGGGGGGTGGGGCTGGCCAACTTCGTCCGCCGGACTCGGAATGGCGCGAGACTTTGCGAGGGGCCTCCGTGTGCCAAAAATAGGCCGCGGGCACAGCCGCGTCCAAAAATAACCGCCCGAAGGCCGGGGCGCCAAGTTCGTCCAGCGGAAAAAGGCCACAAAAACGGGTGGGCTATAGCCTTGGGGAGTGGGGCTGGCCAACTTCGTCCACCGGACTCGGAATGGTGCGAGACTTTGCGAGGGGCCTCCGTGTGCAAAAAATAGGCAGTGTGCACAGCCGCGCCCAAAAATAACCGCCCGAAGGCCGGGGCGCCAAGTTCGTCCTGCGGAAAAAGGCCACAAAAACGGGTGGGCTATAGCCTTGGGGGGTGGGGCTGGCCAACTTCGGCAGCCGGACTCGGAATGGCGCGAGACTTTGCGAGGGGCCTCCGTGTGCCAAAAAAAGGCCACGGGCACAGCCGCGCCCAAAAATAACCGCCCGAAGGCCGGGGCGCCAAGTTCGTCCAGCGGAAAAAGGCCACAAAAACGGGTGGGCTATAGCCTTGGGGGGTGGGGCTGGCCAACTTCGTCCGCCGGACTCGGAATGGCGCGAGACTTTGCGAGGGGCCTCCGTGTGCCAAAAATAGGCCGCGGGCACAGCCGCGCCCAAAAAATAACCGCCCGAAGGCCGGGGCGCCAAGTTCGGCCAGCGGAAAAAGGCCACTAAACGGGTTGGCTATAGCCTTGGGGGTGGGGCTGGCCAACTTCGTCCGCTGGACTCGGAATGGCGTGAGACTTTGCGAGGGGCCTCCGTGTGCCAAAAATAGGCCGCGGGCACAGCCGGGCCCAAAAATAACCGCCCGAAGGCCGGGGCGCCAAGTCTGGCCCAGCGGAAAAAGGCCACAAAAACGGTGGGCTATAGCCTTGGGGGTGGGGCTGGCCAACTTCGTCCGCCGGGACTCGGAATGGCGCGAGACTTTGCGAGGGGCCTCCGTGTGCCAAAAATAGGCCATGGGCACAGCCGCGCCAAAAATAACCGCCCAAGGCCGGGCGCCAAGTTCGCCCAGCGGAAAAAGGCCACAAAAACGGGTGGGCTATAGCCTTGGGGGTGGGGCTGGCCAACTTCCGTCCGGGACTCGGAATGGCGCGAGACTTTGCGAGGGGCCTGCGTGTGCCAAAAATAGGTCACAGGCACAGCCGCGCCCAAAAATACCCCCGAAGGCCGGGACGCCAAGTTCGTCCAGCGGAAAAAGGCCACAAAAACGGGTGGGCTATAGCCTTGGGGGGTGGGGCTGGCCAACTTCGTCCGCCGGACTCGGAATGGCGCGAGACTTTGCGAGGGGCCTCCATGTGCCAAAAATAGGCCACGGGCACAGCCGCGCCCAAAAATAACCGCCCGAAGGCCGGGGCGCCAAGTTCGTCCAGCGGAAAAAGGCCACAAAAACGGGTGGGATATAGCCTTGGGGGGTGGGGCTGGCCAACTTCGTCCGCCGGACTCGGAATGGCGCGAGACTTTGCGAGGGGCCTCCGTGTGCCAAAAATAGGCCGCGGGCCCGCCCCCCCCAAAAATAACCGCCCGAAGGCCGGGGCGCCAAGTTCGTCCAGCGGAAAAAGGCCACAAAAACGGGTGGGCTATAGCCTTGGGGGTGGGGCTGGCCAACTTCGTCCGCCGGACTCGGAATGGCGCGAGACTTTGCGAGGGGCCTCCGTGTGCCAAAAATAGGCCGCGGGCACAGCCGCGCCCAAAAATAACCGCCCCAAGGCCGGGGCGCCAAGTTCGTCCAGCGGAAAAAGGCCACAAAAACGGGTGGGCTATAGCCTTGGGGGTGGGGCTGGCCAACTTCGTCCGCCGGACTCGGAATGGCGCGAGACTTTGCGAGGGGCCTCCGTGTGCCAAAAATAGGCCGCGGGCACAGCCGCGCCCAAAAATAACCGCCCGAAGGCCGGGGCGCCAAGTTCGTCCAGAGCAAAAGGGCACACAAAAGGCTGCGCTAAACGCATGGGGGGTGGGGCTGGCCAACTTCGTCCGCCGGACTCGGAATGGCGCGAGACTTTTCGAGGGGCCTCCGTGTGCCAAAAATAGGCCACGGGCACAGCCGCGCCCAAAAATAACCGCCCGAAGGCCGGGGCGCCAAGTTCGTCCATGGGAAAAAGGCCACAAAAACGGGTGGGCTATAGCCTTGTGGGGTGGGGCTGGCCAACTTCGTCCGCCGGACTCGGAATGACGCGAGAATTTGCGAGGGGCCTCCGTGTACCAAAAATAGGCTGCGGGCACAGCCGCGCCCAAAAATAACCTCCCGAAGGCCGGGGCGCCAAGTTCGTCCAGCGGAAAAAGGCCACAAAAACGGGTGGGCTATAGCCTTGGGGGGTGGGGCTGGCCAACTTCGTCCGCCGGACTCGGAATTGTGCGAGACTTTGAGAGGGGTCTCCGTGTGCCAAAACTTAGCCACAGGCACAGCCGCGCCCACAAATAACCGCCCGAAGGACGGGGCGCCAAGTTCGTCCAGCGGAAAAAGGCCACAAAAACGGGTGGGCTATAGCCTTGGGGGGTGGGGCTGGCCAACTTCGTCCGCCGGACTCGGAATGGCGCGAGACTTTGCGAGGGGCCTCCATGTGCCAA
Source organism: Citrus cavaleriei (assembly GCA_030448935.1). Classification (NCBI taxonomy): domain Eukaryota; kingdom Viridiplantae; phylum Streptophyta; class Magnoliopsida; order Sapindales; family Rutaceae; genus Citrus; species Citrus cavaleriei. The sequence goes on along the minus strand of JAUJEM010000432.1, from coordinate 200,451 downwards.
AATAGGACATGGGCCCAGCCGCGCCCAAATATAACCTCCCGAAGGCCGGGGCGCCAAGTTCGTCCAGCGGAAGAAGGCCACAAAAACGGGTGGGCTATAGCCTTGGGGGGTGGGGCTGGCCAACTTCGTCCGCCGGACTCGGAATGGCGCGAGACTTTGCACGGGGCCTCCGTGTTCTAAAAATAGGCCGCGGACACAGCCGTGCCCAAAAATAACCCCCCGAAGGCCGGGGCGCCAAGTTCGTCCAGCGGTAAAAGGCCACAAAAACGGGTGGGCTATAGCCTTGGGGGGTGGGGCTGGCCAACTTCGTCCGCCGGACTCGGAATGGCGCGAGACTTTGAGAGGGGCCTCCGTGTGCCAAAAATAGGCCACGGACACAGCCGCGCCCAAAAATACCCGCCCCAAGGCCGCGGGGCCAAGGTCGTCCCAGCGGAAAAAGGCCACAAAACGGGTGGCTATAGCCTTGGGGGTGGGGCTGGCCAACTTCGTCCCCGGACTCGGAATGGCGCGAGACTTTGCGAGGGGCCTCCATGTGCCAAAATAGGTCGTGGACACAGCCAGCGCCCAAAAATAACCGCCCGAAGGCCGGGGCGCCAAGTTCGTCCAGCGGAAAAAGGCCACAAAAACGGGTGGGCTATAGCCTTGGGGGGTGGGGCTGGCCAACTTCGTCCGCCGGACTCGGAATGGCGCGAGACTTTGCGAGGGGCCTCCATGTGCCAAAAATAGGCCGCGGGCACAGCCGCGCCCAAAAATAACCGCCCGAAGGCCGGGGCGCCAAGTTCGTCCCGCGGAAAAAGGCCACAAAAACGGGTGGGCTATAGCCTTGGGGGGTGGGGCTGGCCAACTTCGTCCGCCGGACTCGGAATGGCGCGAGACTTTGCGAGGGGCCTCCATGTGCCAAAAATAGGCCGCGGGCACAGCCGCGCCCAAAAATAACCGCCCGAAGGCCGGGGCGCCAAGTTCGTCCAGCGGAAAAAGGCCACAAAAACGGGTGGGCTATAGCCTTGGGGGGTGGGGCTGGCCAACTTCGTCCGCCGGACTCGGAATGGCGCGAGACTTTGCGAGGGGCCTCCGTGTGCCAAAAATAGGCCGCGGGCACAGCCGCGCCAAAAAATAACCGCCCGAAGGCCGGGGCGCCAAGTTCGTCCTGCGGAAAAAGGCAACAAAAACGGGTGGGCTATAGCCTTGGGGGGTGGGGCTGGCCAACTTCGTCCGCCGGACTCGGAATGGCGCGAGACTTTGCGAGGGGCCTCCATGTGCCAAAAATAGGCAGCGGGCACAGCCGCGCCCAAAAATAACCGCCCGAAGGCCGGGGCGCCAAGTTCGTCCAGCGGAAAAAGGCCACAAAAACGGTTGGGCTAAGGCCTTGGGGGGGTGGGGCTGGCCAACTTCGTCCGCCGGTCTCAGAATGGCGTAAGCCTTTGCGAGGGGCCTCCATGTGCCTAAAATAGGCCACGGGCACAGACGCGCCCAAAAATAACCGCCCGAAGGCCGTGGCGCCAAGTTCGTCCAGCGGAAAAAGGCCACAAAAACGGGTGGGCTATAGCCTTGGGGGGTGGGGCTGACCAACTTCGTCCGCCGGACTCGGAATGGCGCGAGACTTAGCGAGGGGCCTCCGTGGTGCCAAAAATACGCCGCCGGCACAGGCGCTCCCAATAATAACCCCACGAAGGCACTGGCGCCAAGTTCGGGTCCAGCGGAAAAAGGCCACAAAACGGGTGGGCTATAGCCTTGGGGGTGGGGCTGGCAAACTTCATCCGCCGGACTCGGAATGGTGGGAGACTTGGCGAGGGGCCTCCGTGTGCCAAAATAGCCACAGGGCACAGCCGCGCCAAAAAATAACCGCCCGACGGCGGGGGCGCCAAGTTCGTCCAGCGGAAAAAGGCCACAAAAACGGTTGGGCTATAGCCTTGGGGGTGGGGCTGGCCAACTTCGTCCGCCGGACTCGGAATGGCGCTAGACTTTGCGAGGGGCCTCCATGTGCCTAAAATAGGCCGCGGGTACAGCGGCACCCAAAAATAACCGCCCGATGGCCGGGGCGCCAAGTTCGTCCCGAGGAAAAAGCCAACACAAAGGGGTGGGCTTTCGCCTTGGGGGTTGGGGGGCTGGCCAACTTCGTCCGCCGGACTCGGAATGGCGCGAGACTTTGCGAGCGGCCTCCGTGTGCCAAAATAGGCCGCGGGCACAGCCGCGCCCAAAATAACCGCTCAAGGCCGGGCGCCAAGTTCATCCAGCGGAAAAAGGCCACAAAACGGGTGGGCTATAGCCTTGGGGTGTGGGGCTGGCCAACTTCGTCCGCCGGACTCGGAATGGCGCGAGACTTTGCGAGGGGCCTCCGTGTGCTAAAAATAGGGGCACAGCCGCGCCCAAAAATAACCGCCCGAAGGCCGGGGCGCCAAGTTCGTCCAGCGGAAAAAGGCCACAAAAACGGGTGGGCTATAGCCTTGGGGGGTGGGGCAGGCCAACTTCGTCCGCCGGACTCGGAATGGTGCGAGACTTTGTGAGGGGCCTCCATGTGCCAAAAATAGGCCGAGGGCACAGCCGTGCCCAAAAATAACCGCTCGAAGGCCGGGGCGCCAAGTTCGTCCAGCGGAAAAAGGCCACAAAAACGGGTGGGCTATAGCCTTGGGGGGTGGGGATTGCAAACTTCGTCCGCCGGACTCGGAATGGCGCGAGACTTTGCGAGGGGCCTCCATGTGCCAAAAATAGGCCGCGGGCACAGCCGCGCCCAAAAATAACCGCCCGAAGGCCGGGGCGCCAAGTTCGTCCTGCGGAAAAAGGCCACAAAAACGGGTGGGCTATAGCCTCGGGGGGTGCTGCTGGCCAACTTTGTCCGCCGGACTCGGAATGGCGCGAGACTTTGCGAGGGGCCTCCATGTGCCAACAATAGGCCGCGGGCACAGCCGCGCCCAAAAATAACCGCCCGAAGGCCGGGGCGCCAAGTTCGTCCAGCGGAAAAAGGCCACAAAAACGGGTGGGCTATAGCCTTGGGGGGTGGGGCTGGCCAACTTCGTCCGCCGGACTCGGAATGGCGCGAGACTTTGCGAGGGCCTCCATGTGCCAAAAATAGGCCGCGGGCACAGCCGCGCCCAAAAATAACCGCCCGAAGGCCGGGGCGCCAAGTTCGTCCAGCGGAAAAAGGCCACAAAAACGGGTGGGCTATAGCCTTGAGGGGTGGGGCCGGCCAACTTCGTCCACCGGACTCGGAATAGCGCGAGACTTTCCGAGGGGCCTCCGTGTGCCAAAAATAGGCCGCGGGCACAGCCGCGCCCAAAAATAACTGCCCGAAAGCCGGGGCGCCAACTTCGTCCAGCGGAAAAAGGCCACAAAAACGGGTGGGCTATAGCCTTGGGGGGTGGGGCTGGCCAACTTCGTCCGCCGGACTCGGAATGGCGCGAGACTTTGCGAGGGGCCTCCGTGTGCCAAAAATAGGCCGCAGGCACAGCCGCGCCCAAAAATAACCTCCCGAAGGCCGGGGCGCCAAGTTCGTCCAGCGGAAAAAGGCCACAAAAACGGGTGGGCTATAGCCTTGGGGGGTGGGGCTGGCCAACTTCGTCCGCCGGACTCGGAATGGCGCAAGCCTTTGCGAGGGGCCTTCGTGTGCCAAAAATAAGCCGCGGGCACAGCCGCGCCCAAAAATAACCTCCCGAAGGCCGGGGCGCCAAGTTCGTCCAGCGGAAAAAGGCCACAAAAACGGTTGGGCTATAGCCTTGCGGGGTGGGGCTGGCAAACTTCATCCGCCGGACTCGGAATTGCGCAAGACTTTGTGAGGGGCCTCCGTGTGCCAAAACTAAGCCACAGGCACAGCCGTACCCAAAAATAACAGCCCGAAGGCCGGGGCGCCAGGTTCGTCCAGCGGAAAAAGGCCACAAAAACGGGTGGGCTATAGCCTTGGGGGGTGGGGCTGACCAACTTCGTCCGCCGGACTCGGAATGGCGCAAGACTTTGCGAGGGGCCTCCATGTGCCTAAAATAGGCCGCGGGCACAGCCGCACCCAAAAATAACCGCCCGATGGCCGGGGCGCCAAGTTCGTCCAGCGGAACAAGGCCACAAAAAGGGGTGGGCTATAGCCTTGGGGTGTGGGGCTGGCCAACTTCGTCCGCCGGACTCGGAATGGCGCGAGAATTTTTGAGGAGCTTCCGTGTCCCAAAAATAGGCCGCGGCCACAGCCGCGCCCAAAAATAACCGCTCGAAGGCCGGGGCGCCAAGTTCATCCAGCGGAAAAAGGCCACAAAAACGGGTGGGCTATAGCCTTGGGGTGTTGGGCTGGCCAACTTCGTCAACTGGACTCGGAATGGCGCGAGACTTTGCGAGGGGCCTCCATGTGCCAAAAATAGGTCGCGGACACAGCGGCGCCCAAAAATAACCGCCCGAAGGCCGGGGCGCCAAGTTCGTCCAGCGGAAAAAGGCCACAAAAACGGGTGGGCTATAGCCTTGGGGGGTGGGGCTGACCAACTTCGTCCGCCGGACTCGGAATGGCGTAAGACTTTGCGAGGGGCCTCCATGTGCCTAAAATAGGCCGCGGGCACAGCCGCGCCCAAAAATAACCGCCCGATGGCCGGGGCGCCAAGTTCGTCCAGCGGAAAAAGGCCACAAAAACGGGTGGGCTATAGCCTTGGGGGGTGGGGCTGGCAAACTTCATCCGCCGGACTCGGAATGGAGCGAGAATTTACGAGGGGCCTCCGTGTGCCAAAAATAGGCCGTGGGCGCAGCCGCGTCCAAAAATAACTGCCCGAAGGCCGGGGCGCCAAGTTCGTCCAGCGGAAAAAGGCCACAAAAACGGGTGGGCTATAGCCTTGGGGGGTGGGGCTGGCCAACTTTGTCCGCCGGACTCGGAATGGCGCAAGACTTTGCGAGGGGCCTCCATGTGCCTAAAATAGGCCGCGGGCACAGCCGCACCCAAAAATAACCGCCCGATGGCCGGGGCGCCAAGTTCGTCCAGCGGAAAAAGGCCACAAAAACGGGTGGGCTATAGCCTTGGGAGGTGGGGCTGACCAACTTCGTCCGCCGGACTCGGAATGGCGCAAGACTTTGCGAGAGGCCTCCATGTGCCTAAAATAGGCCGCGGGAACAGCCGCGCCCAAAAATAACTGCCCGATGTTCGGGGCGCCAAGTTCGTCCAGCGGAAAAAGGCCACAAAAACGGTTGGGCTATAGCCTTGGGGGGTGGGGCTGGCCAAATTCGTCCGCCGGTCTCGGAATGGCCCGAGACTTTGTGAGGAGCCTCTGTGTGCCAAAAATAGGCCGCGGGCACAGCCGTGCCCAAAAATAACTGCTCGAAGGCCGGGGCGCCAAGTTCGTCCAGCGGAAAAAGGCCACAAAAACGGGTGGGCTATAGCCTTGGGCGGTGGGGCTGGCCAACTTCGTCCGCCGGACTCGAAATTGCGCAAGACTTTGCGAGGGGCCTCCGTGTGCCAAAACTAAGCCACAGGCACAGCCGCGCCCAAAAATAACCTCCCGAAGGCCGTGGCGCCAAGTTCGTCCAGCGGAAAAAGACCACAAAAACGGGTGGGCTATAGCCTTGGGGGGTGGGGCTGACCAACTTCGTCCGCCGGACTCGGAATTGCGCAAGACTTTGTGAGGGGCCTTCGTGTGCCAAAACTAAGCCGCGGGCACAGCCGCGCCCAAAAATAACCGCCCGAAGGCCGGGGCGCCAAGTTCGTCCAGCGGAAAGAGGCCACAAAAACGGGTGGGCTATAGCCTTGGGGGGTGGGGCAGACCAACTTCGTCCGCCGGACTCGGAATGGCGCAAGCCTTTGCGAGGGGCCTTCGTGTGCCAAAAATAAGCCGCGGGAACAGCCGCGCCCAAAAATAACCGCCCGAAGGCCGGGGCGCCAAGTTCGTCCAGCGGAAAAAGGCCACAAAAACGGTTGGGCTATAGCCTTGGGGGGTGGGGCTGGAAAACTTCATCCGCCGGACTCGGAATGGAGCGAGAATTTACGAGGGGCCTCCGTGTGCCAAAAATAGGCCGTGGGCGCAGCCGCGTCCAAAAATAACTGCCCGAAGGCCGGGGCGCCAAGTTCGTCCAGCGGAAAAAGGCCACAAAAACGGGTGGGCTATAGCCTTGGGGGGTGGGGCTGGCCAACTTCGTCCGCCGGACTCGGAATTGCGCAAGACTTTGCGAGGGGCCTCCGTGTGCCAAAACTAAGCCACAGGCACAGCCGTACCCGAAAATAACAGCCCGAAGGCCGGGGCGCCAAGTTCGTCCAGCGGAAAAAGGCCACAAAAACGGGTGGGCTATAGCCTTGGGGGGTGGGGCTGGCCAACTTCGTCCGCCGGACTCGGAATTGCGCAAGACTTTGCGAGGGCCTCCGTGTGCAAAAACTAAGCCACAGGCACAGCCGCACCGAAAATAACAGCCCGAAGGCCGGGCGCCAAGTCTGGCTCCAGCGGAAAAAGGCCACAAAAAAGGGTGGGCTATAGCCTTGGGGGGTGGGGCTGGCCAACTTCGTCCGCCGGACTCGGAATGGCGCAAGACTTTGCGAGGGGCCTCCGTGTGCCAAAACTAAGCCACAGGCACAGCCATACCCAAAAATAACAGCCCGAAGGCCGGGGCGCCAAGTTCGTCCAGCGGAAAAAGGCCACAAAAACGGGTGGACTATAGCCTTGGGGGGTGGGGCTGGCCAACTTCGTCCGCCGGGCTCGGAATTGAGCAAGACTTTGCGAGGGGCCTCCATGTACCTAAAATGGGCCACAAGGGCTCAGCCGCGCCTAAAAATAACTGCCCGATGTTCGGGCGCCAAGTTCGTCCAGCGGAAAAAGGCCACAAAACGGTTGGGCTATAGCCTTGGGGGTGGGGCTGGCCAACTTCGTCCGCTCGGACCTCGGAATGGCCCGAGACTTTGTGAGGAGCCTCTGTGTGCCAAAAATAGGCCGCGGGCACAGCCGTGCCCAAAAATAACCGCCCGAAGGCCGGGGCGCCAAGTTCGTCCAGCGGAAAAAGGCCACAAAAACGGGTGGGCTATAGCCTTGGGGGGTGGGGCTGGCCAACTTCGTCCGCCGGACTCAAAATTGCGCAAGACTTTGCGAGGGGCCTCCGTGTGCCAAAACTAAGCCACAGGCACAGCCGCGCCCAAAAATAACCTCCCGAAGGCCGTGGCGCCAAGTTCGTCCAGCGGAAAAAGGCCACAAAAACGGGTGGGCTATAGCCTTGGGGGGTGGGGCTGTCCAACATCGTCCGCCCGGACTCGGAATGGAGCAAGACTTTGGGAGGGGCCTTGGTACCAAAAAATAAGCATGGGCACAGCCGCGCCCAAAAATAACCGCCCGAAGGCCGGGGCGCCAAGTTCGTCCAGCGGAAAAAGGCCACAAAAACGGTTGGGCTATAGCCTTGGGGGGTGGGGCTGGCCAACATCATCCGCCGGACTCGGAATGAAGCGAGAATTTGCGAGGGGCCTCCGTGTGCCAAAAATAGGCCGCGGGAGCAGCCGCGCCCAAAAATAACCGCCCGATGGCCGTGTCGCCAAGTTCGTCCAGCGGAAAAAGGCCACAAAAACGGTTGGGCTATAGCCTTGGGGGGTAGGGCTGGCCAACTTCGTCCGCCGGTCTCGGAATGGCCCGAGACTTTGTGAGGAGCCTCTGTGTGCCAAAAATAGGCCGCGGGCACAGCCGTGCCCAAAAATAACCGCTCGAAGGCCGGGGCGCCAAGTTCGTCCAGCGGAAAAAGGCCACAAAAACGGGTGGGCTATAGCCTTGGGGGGTGGGACTGACCAACTTCGTCCGCCGGACTCGGAATGGCGCAAGACTTTGCGAGGGGCCTCCATGTGCCTAAAATAGGCCGCGGACACAGCCGCGCCCAAAAATAACCGCCCGATGGCCGGGGCGCCAAGTTCGTCCAGCGGAAAAAGGCCACAAAAACGGTTGGGCTATAGCCTTGGGGGGTGGGGCTGGCCAACTTCGTCCGCCGGACTCGGAATGGAGCGAGAATTTGCGAGGGGCCTCCGTGTTACAAAAATAGGCCGCGGGCACAGCCGCGCCCAAAAATAACCGCCCGAAGGCCGGGGCGCCAAGTTCGTCCGGCGGAAAAAGGCCACAAAAACGGTTGGGCTATAGCCTTGGGGGGTGGGGCTGGCAAACTTCATCCGCCGGACTCGGAATGGAGCGAGAATTTACGAGGGGCCTCCGTGTGCCAAAAATAGGCCGTGGGCGCAGCCGCGTCCAAAAATAACTGCCCGAAGGCCGGGGCGCCAAGTTCGTCCAGCGGAAAAAGGCCACAAAAACGGGTGGGCTATAGCCTTGGGGGGTGGGGCTGGCCAACTTCGTCCGCCGGACTCGGAATGACGCAAGACCTTGCGAGGGGCCTCCATGTGCCTAAAATAGGCCGTGGGCACAGCCGCACCCAAAAATAACCGCCCGATGGCCGGGGCGCCAAGTTCGTCCAGCGGAAAAAGGCCACAAAAACGGGTGGGCTATAGCCTTGGGAGGTGGGGCGGACCAACTTCGTCCGCCGGACTCGGAATGGCGCAAGACTTTGCGAGGGGCCTCCATGTGCCTAAAATAGGCCGCGGGCACAGCCGCGGCCAAAAATAACTGCCCGATGTTCGGGGCGCCAAGTTCGTCCAGCGGAAAAAGGCCACAAAAACGGTTGGGCTATAGCCTTGGGGAGTGGGGCTGGCCAACTTCGTCCGCCGGTCTCGGAATGGCCCGAGACTTTGTGAGGAGCCTCTGTGTGCCAAAAATAGGCCGCGGGCACAGCCGTGCCCAAAAATAACCGTCCGAAGGCCGGGGCGCCAAGTTCGTCTAGCGGAAAAAGGCCACAAAAAGGGGTGGGCTACAGCCTTGGGGTGTGGGGCTGGCCGACTTTGTCCCGCCCGGACTCGGAATGGCGAGACCTTGCGAGGGCCTCCGTGTGCCAAAAATAGGCATGAAAACAGCTACACCTAAAAATAACCACCCAAGGCCGGGCGCCAAGTTCGTCCATCGGAAAAAGGCAACAAAAACGGGTGGGCTATAGCCTTGGGGGGTGGGGCTGGCCAACTTCGTCGGCCGGACTCGGAATGGCGCGAGGCTTTACAAGGGGCCTCCGTGTGCCAAAAATACGCCGTTGGCACAGCCGCGCCCAAAAATAACCTCCCGAAGGCCGGGGCGCCAAGTTCGTCCAGCGGAAAAAGGCCACAAAAACGGGTGGGCTATAGCCTTGGGGGGTGGGGCTGGCCAACTTCGTCCGCCGGACTCGGAATTGCGCAAGACTTTGCGAGGGGCCTCCGTGTGCCAAAACTAAGCCACAGGCACAGCCGTACCCGAAAATAACAGCCCGAAGGCCGGGGCGCCAAGTTCGTCCAGCGGAAAAAGGCCACAAAAACGGGTGGGCTATAGCCTTGGGGGGTGGGGCTGGCCAACTTCGTCCGCCGGACTCGGAATGGCGCAAGACTTTGCGAGGGGCCTCCGTGTGCCAAAACTAAGCCACAGGCACAGCCATACCCAAAAATAACAGCCAGAAGGCCGGGGCGCCAAGTTCGTCCAGCGGAAAAAGGCCACAAAAACGGGTGGACTATAGCCTTGGGGGGTGGGGCTGGCCAACTTCGTCCGCCGGACTCGGAATGGCGCAAGACTTTGCGAGGGGCCTCCATGTACCTAAAATGGGCCGCGGGCTCAGCCGCGCCCAAAAATAACTGCCCGATGTTCGGGGCGCCAAGTTCGTCCAGCGGAAAAAGGCCACAAAAACGGTTGGGCTATAGCCTTGGGGGGTGGGGCTGGCCAACTTCGTCCGCCGGTCTCGGAATGGCCCGAGACTTTGTGAGGAGCCTCTGTGTGCCAAAAATAGGCCGCGGGCACAGCCGTGCCCAAAAATAACCGCTCGAAGGCCGGGGCGCCAAGTTCGTCCAGCGGAAAAAGGCCACAAAAACGGGTGGGCTATAGCCTTGGGCGGTGGGGCTGGCCAACTTCGTCCGCCGGACTCAAAATTGCGCAAGACTTTGCGAGGGGCCTCCGTGTGCCAAAACTAAGCCACAGGCACAGCCGCGCCCAAAAATAACCTCCCGAAGGCCGTGGCGCCAAGTTCGTCCAGCGGAAAAAGACCACAAAAACGGGTGGGCTATAGCCTTGGGGGGTGGGGCTGACCAACTTCGTCCGCCGGACTCGGAATGGCCCGAGACTTTGTGAGGGGCCTTCGTGTGCCCAAAATAAGCAAGGGCACAGCCGCGCCCAAAAATAACCGCCCGAAGGCCGGGGCGCCAAGTTCGTCCAGCGGAAAAAGGCCACAAAAACGGTTGGGCTATAGCCTTGGGGGGTGGGGCTGGCCAACATCATCCGCCGGACTCGGAATGAAGCGAGAATTTGCGAGGGGCCTCCGTGTGCCAAAAATAGGCCGCGGGAGCAGCCGCGCCCAAAAATAACCGCCCGATGGCCGTGTCGCCAAGTTCGTCCAGCGGAAAAAGGCCACAAAAACGGTTGGGCTATAGCCTTGGGGGGTGGGGCTGGCCAACTTCGTCCGCCGGTCTCGGAATGGCCCGAGACTTTGTGAGGAGCCTCTGTGTGCCAAAAATAGGCCGCGGGCACAGCCGTGCCCAAAAATAACCGCTCGAAGGCCGGGGCGCCAAGTTCGTCCAGCGGAAAAAGGCCACAAAAACGGGTGGGCTATAGCCTTGGGCGGTGGGGCTGGCCAACTTCGTCCGCCGGACTCAAAATTGCGCAAGACTTTGTGAGGGGCCTCCGTGTGCCAAAACTAAGCCACAGGCACAGCCGCGCCCAAAAATAACCTCCCGAAGGCCGTGGCGCCAAGTTCGTCCAGCGGAAAAAGACCACAAAAACGGGTGGGCTATAGCCTTGGGGGGTGGGGCTGACCAACTTCGTCCGCCGGACTCGGAATGGCGCAAGACTTTGTGAGGGGCCTTCGTGTGCCAAAAATAAGCCGCGGGCACAGCCGCGCCCAAAAATAACCGCCCGAAGGCCGGGGCGCCAAGTTCGTCCAGCGGAAAAAGGCCACAAAAACGGTTGGGCTATAGCCTTGGGGGGTGGGGCTGGCCAAAATCATCCGCCGGACTCGGAATGAAGCGAGAATTTGCGAGGGGCCTCCGTGTGCCAAAAATAGGCCGCGGGAGCAGCCGCGCCCAAAAATAACCGCCCGATGGCCGGGGCGCCAAGTTCGTCCAGCGGAAAAAGGCCACAAAAACGGGTGGGCTATAGCCTTGGGGGGTGGGGCTGACCAACTTCGTCCGCCGGACTCGGAATGGCGCAAGACTTTGCGAGGGGCCTCCATGTGCCTAAAATAGGCCGCGGACACAGCCGCGCCCAAAAATAACCGCCCGATGGCCGGGGCGCCAAGTTCGTCCAGCGGAAAAAGGCCACAAAAACGGTTGGGCTATAGCCTTGGGGGGTGGGGCTGGCCAACTTCGTCCGCCGGACTCGGAATGGAGCGAGAATTTGCGAGGGGCCTCCGTGTTACAAAAATAGGCCGCGGGCACAGCCGCGCCCAAAAATAACCGCCCGAAGGCCGGGGCGCCAAGTTCGTCCGGCGGAAAAAGGCCACAAAAACGGTTGGGCTATAGCCTTGGGGGGTGGGGCTGGCAAACTTCATCCGCCGGACTCGGAATGGAGCGAGAATTTACGAGGGGCCTCCGTGTGCCAAAAATAGGCCGTGGGCGCAGCCGCGTCCAAAAATAACTGCCCGAAGGCCGGGGCGCCAAGTTCGTCCAGCGGAAAAAGGCCACAAAAACGGGTGGGCTATAGCCTTGGGGGGTGGGGCTGGCCAACTTCGTCCGCCGGACTCGGAATGACGCAAGACTTTGCGAGGGGCCTCCATGTGCCTAAAATAGGCCGCGGGCACAGCCGCACCCAAAAATAACCGCCCGATGGCCGGGGCGCCAAGTTCGTCCAGCGGAAAAAGGCCACAAAAACGGGTGGGCTATAGCCTTGGGAGGTGGGGCTGACCAACTTCGTCCGCCGGACTCGGAATGGCGCAAGACTTTGCGAGGGGCCTCCATGTGCCTAAAATAGGCCGCGGGCACAGCCGCGGCCAAAAATAACTGCCCGATGTTCGGGGCGCCAGTTCGTCCAGCGGAAAAAGGCCACAAAAACGGTTGGGCTATAGCCTTGGGGGGTGGGGCTGGCCAACTTCGTCCGCCGGTCTCGGAATGGCCCGAGACTTTGTGAGGAGCCTCTGTGTGCCAAAAATAGGCCGCGGGCACAGCCGTGCCCAAAAATAACCGTCCGAAGGCCGGGGCGCCAAGTTCGTCTAGCGGAAAAAGGCCACAAAAAGGGGTGGGCTATAGCCTTGGGGTGTGGGGCTGGCCGACTTCGTCCGCCGGACTCGGAATGGCGCGAGACCTTGCGAGGAGCCTCCGTGTGCCAAAAATAGGCCGCGGAAACAGCTACACCCAAAAATAACCACCCGAAGGCCGGGGCGCCAAGTTCGTCCAGCGGAAAAAGGCAACAAAAACGGGTGGGCTATAGCCTTGGGGGGTGGGGCTGGCCAACTTCGTCGGCCGGACTCGGAATGGCGCGAGGCTTTACAAGGGGCCTCCGTGTGCCAAAAATACGCCGTTGGCACAGCCGCGCCCAAAAATAACCTCCCTAAGGCCGGGGCGCCAAGTTCGTCCAGCCGAAAAAGGCCACAAAAACGGGTGGGCTATAGCCTTGGGGGGTGGGGTTGGCCAACTTCGTCCGCCGGACACGGAATGGCACGAGACTTTGCGAGGCGCCTCCGTGTGCCAAAAATAGGCCGCGGGCACAGCCGCGCCCAAAAATAACCGCCCAAAGGCCGGGGCGCCAAGTTCGTCCAGCGGAAAAAGGCCAGAAAAACGGTTGGGCTATAGCCTTGGGGGGTGGGGCTGGCCAACTTCGTCCGCCGGACTCGGAATGGCGCGAGAATTTGCGAGGGGGGGCCGTGTCCCAAAAATAGGCTGCGGGCACAACCGCGCCCAAAAATAACCGCTCGAAGGCCGGGGCGCCAAGTTAGTCCAGCGGAAAAAGGCCACAAAAACGGGTGGGATATAGACTTGGGGTGTGGGGCTGGCCAACTTCGTCCACCGGGCTCGGAATGGCGCGAGACTTTGGGAGGGGTGTCCGTGTGCCAAAAATAGGCCGCGGGCACAGCGGCGCCCAAAAATAACCGCCCGAAGGCCGGGGAACAAGTTCGTCCAGCGGAAAAAGCCACAAAAACGGGTGGGCTATAGCCTTGGGGGGTGGGGCTGGCGAAGTTCGTCCGCCGGACTCGGAATTACGCGGGACTTTGCGAGGGGCCTCCGTGTGCCAAAACTAAGCCACAGGCACAGCCGGTCCAAAAAATAACCGCCCGAAGGCCGGGGCGCCAAGTTCGTCCAGCGGAAAAAGGCCACAAAAACGGGTGGGCTATAGCCTTTTGGGGGTGGGGCTGGCCAACGTCGTCCGCCGGACGCGGAATGGCGTGAGACTTTGCGAGGGGTCTCCGTGTGCCAAAAATAGGCCGCGGACGCAGCCGCACCCCAAAATAACCGCCCGAAGGCCGGGGCACCAAGTTCGTCCAGCTGAAAAAGGCCACAAAAACGGTTGGGCTATAGCCTTGGGGGGTGGGGCTGGCCAACTTCGTTCGCCGCACTCGGAATGGCGCGAGACTTTGCGAGGGGCCTCTGTGTGCCAAAAATAAGCCGCGCGGACAGCCGCACCCAAAAATAACCGCCCGAAGGCCGGGGCGCGAAGTTCGTCCAGCGGAAAAAGGCCACAAGAACGGGTGTGCTATAGCCTTGGGGGGTGGGGCTGGCCAACTTCGTCCGCCAGACTCGGAATGGCACGAGACTTTGCGAGGGGCCTCCGTGTGCCAAAATAGGCCATGGGCACAGCCGCGCCCAAAAATAACCGCCCCAAGGCCGGGGCGCCAAGTTCGTCCGGCAGAAAAAGGCCACAAAAACGGGTGGGCTATAGCCTTGGCGGGTGGGGCTGGCCAACTTCGTCCGCCGGACTCGGAATGGCGCGAGGCATTACGAGGGCCCTCCGTGTGCTAAAAATAGGCCGCGGGTACAGCCTTGCCCAAAAATAATCGCCCGAAGGCCGGGGCGCCAAGTTCGTCCAGCGGAAAAACGCCACAAAAACGGGTGGGCTATAGCATCTAGGGGTGGGGCTGGCCAACTTCGTCCGCCGCTCTCGGAATGGCGCGAGACTTTGCGAGTGGCTCCGTGTGCCAAAAATAGGCCTTGGGCACAGCCGCACCCAAAAATAACCCCCCGAAGGCCGGGGCGCCAAGTTCGTCCAGCGGAAAAAGGCCACAAAAACGGGTGGGCTATAGCCTTGGGGGGTGGGGCTGGCCAACTTCGTCTGCCGGACTCGGAATGGTACGAGGCTTTACGAGCAGCCTCCGTGTGCCAAAAATAGGCCGCGGGAATAGCCGCGCCCAAAAATAACCGCCCGAAGGCCGGGCCGCCAAGTTCGTCCAGCGGAAAAAGGCCACAAAAACGGGTGGGCTATAGCCTTCGGGGGTGGGGCTGGCCAACTTCGTCCGCCGCACTCGGAATGGCGTGAGACTTTGCGAGGGGTCTCCGTGTGCCAAAAATAGGCCGCGGACGCAGCCGCACCCCAAAATAACTGCCCGAAGGCCGGGGCACCAAGTTCGTCCAGCTGAAAAAGGCCACAAAAACGGTTGGGCTATAGCCTTGGGGGGTGGGGCTGGCCAACTTCGTTCGCCGCACTCGGAATGGCGCGAGACTTTGCGAGGGGCCTCTGTGTGCCAAAAATAAGCCGCGCGGACAGCCGCACCCAAAAATAACCGCCCGAAGGCCGGGGCGCGAAGTTCGTCCAGCGGAAAAAGGCCACAAGAACGGGTGTGCTATAGCCTTGGGGGGTGGGGCTGGCCAACTTCGTCCGCCAGACTCGGAATGGCACGAGACTTTGCGAGGGGCCTCCGTGTGCCAAAATAGGCCATGGGCACAGCCGCGCCCAAAAATAACCGCCCCAAGGCCGGGGCGCCAAGTTCGTCCGGCAGAAAAAGGCCACAAAAACGGGTGGGCTATAGCCTTGGCGGGTGGGGCTGGCCAACTTCGTCCGCCGGGCTCGGAATGGCGCGAGGCATTACGAGGGGCCCTCCGTGTGCTAAAAATAGGCCGCGGGTACAGCCTTGCCCAAAATAATCGCCCAAGGCCGGGGCGCCAAGTTCGTCCAGCGGAAAAACGCCACAAAAACGGGTGGGCTATAGCATCTAGGGGTGGGGCTGGCCAACTTCGTCCGCCGCTCTCGGAATGGCGCGAGACTTTGCGAGTGGCTCCGTGTGCCAAAAATAGGCCTTGGGCACAGCCGCACCCAAAAATAACCCCCCGAAGGCCGGGGCGCCAAGTTCGTCCAGCGGAAAAAGGCCACAAAAACGGGTGGGCTATAGCCTTGGGGGGTGGGGCTGGCCAACTTCGTCTGCCGGACTCGGAATGGTACGAGGCTTTACGAGCAGCCTCCGTGTGCCAAAAATAGGCCGCGGGTATAGCCGCGCCCAAAAATAACCGCCCGAAGGCCGGGCCGCCAAGTTCGTCCAGCGGAAAAAGGCCACAAAAACGGGTGGGCTATAGCCTTCGGGGGTGGGGCTGGCCAACTTCGTCCGCCGCACTCGGAATGGCGTGAGACTTTGCGAGGGGCCTCCGTGTGCCAAAAATAGGCCGCGGGCACAGCCGCGGCCAAAAATAACCGCCCGAAGTCCGGGGCGCCAAGTTCGTCCAGCGGAAAAAGGCCACAAAAACGGGTGGGCTATAGCCTTGGGGGGTGGGGCTGGCCAACTTCGTCCGCCGGACTCGGAATGGCGCGAGACCTTGCGAGGGAACTCCGTGTGCCAAAAATAGGCCGCGGGCACAACTGCGCCTAAAAATAACCGCCCGAAGGCCGGGGCGCCAAGTTCGTCCAGCGGAAAAAGGCCACAAAAACGGGTGGGCTATAGCCTTGGGGGGTGGGGCTGGCCAACTTCGTCCGCCGGACTTGGAATGGCGCGAGACTTTGCGAGGGGCCTCCGTGTGCCAAAATAGGCCATGGGCACAGCCGCGCCCAAAAATAACCGCCCGAAGGCCGGGGCGCCAAGTTCGTCCGGCGGAAAAAGGCCACAAAAACGGGTGGGCTATAGCCTTGGCGGGTGGGGCTGGCCAACTTCGTCCGCCGGACTCGGAATGGCCGAGGCATTACGAGGGCATTCCATGTGCCAAAAATAGGCCGCGGGCACAGCCGCGCCCAAAAATAATCGCCCGAAGGCCGGGGCGCCAAGTTCGTCCAGCGGAAAAAGGCCACAAAAACGGGTGGGCTATAGCTTCTGGGGGTGGGGCTGGCCAACTTCGTCTGCCGCTCTCGGAATGGCATGAGACTTTGCGAGGGGCCTCCGTATGCCAAAAATAGGCCGCGGGCACAGCCGCGACCAAAAATAACCGCCCGAAGGCCGGGGCGCCAAGTTCGTCCAGCGGAAAAAGGCCACAAAAACGGGTGGGCCATAGCCTTTGGGGGTGGGGCTGGGCAACTTCGTCGGCCGGACTCGGAATGGCGCGAGGCTTTACAAGGGGCCTCCGTGTGCCAAAAATACGCCGTGGGCACAGCCGCGCCCAAAAATAACCTCCCTAAGGCCGGGGCGCCAAGTTCATCCAGCGGAAAAAGGCCACAAAAACGGGTGGGCTATGGCCTTCGGGGGTGGGGCTGGCCAACTTCGTCCGCCGCACTCGGAATGGCACGAAACTTTGCGAGGGGTCTCCGTGTACCAAAAATAGGCCGCGGGCACAGCCGCGCCCAAAAATAACCGCCCGAAGGCCGGGGCGCCAAGTTCGTCCAGCGGAAAAAGGCCACAAAAACGGGTGGGCTATAGCCTTCGGGGGTGGGGCTGGCCAACTTCGTCCGCCAGACTCGGAATGGCGCGAGACTTTGCGAGGGCCCTCCGTGTGCCAAAATAGGCCATGGGCACAACCGCGCCCAAAAATAACCGCCCGAAGGCCGGGGCGCCAAGTTCGTCCGGCGGAAAAAGGCGACAAAAACGGGTGGGCTATAGCCTTGGCGGGTGGGGCTGGCCAACTTCGTCCGCCGGACTCGGAATGGCGCGATGCATTACGAGGGCCCTCCGTGTGCCAAAAATAGGCCGCGGGCACAGCCGCGCCCAAAAATAATCGCCCGAAGGCCGGGGCGCCAAGTTCGTCCGGCGGAAAAAGGCCACAAAAACGGGTGGGCTATAGCCTCTGGGGGTGGGGCTGGCCCACTTCGTCCGCCGGACTTGGAATGGCGCGAGACTTTGCGAGGGGCCTCCGTGTGCCAAAATAGGCCATGGGCACAGCCGCGCCCAAAAATAACCGCCCGAAGGCCGGGGCGCCAAGTTCGTCCGGCGGAAAAAGGCGACAAAAACGGGTGGGCTATAGCCTTGGCGGGTGGGGCTGGCCAACTTCGTCCGCCGGACTCGGAATGGCCGAGGCATTACGAGGGCCTTCCGTGTGCCAAAAATAGGCCGCGGGCACAGCCGCGCCCAAAAATAATCGCCCGAAGGCCGGGCCGCCAAGTTCGTCCAGCGGAAAAAGGCCACAAAAACGGGTGGGCTATAGCCTCTGGGGGTGGGGCTGGCCAACTTCGTCTGCCGCTCTCGGAATGGCGTGAGGCTTTGCGAGGGGCCTCCGTATGCCAAAAATAGGCCGCGGGCACAGCCGCGCCCAAAAATAACCGCCCGAAGGCCGGGGCGCCAAGTTCGTCCAGCGGAAAAAGGACACAAAAACGGGTGGGCTATAGCCTTCGGGGGTGGGGCTGGCCAACTTCGTACGCCGCACTCGGAATGGTACGAAACTTTGCGAGGGGCCTCCGTGTGCCAAAAATAGGCCGCGGGCACAGCCGCGCCCAAAAATAACCGCCCGAAGGCCGGGGCGCCAAGTTCGTCCAGCGGAAAAAGGCCACAAAAACGGGTGGGCTATAGCCTTGGGGGGTGGGGCTGGCCAACTTCGTCGGCCGGACTCGGAATGGCGCGAGGCTTTACAAGGGGCCTCCGTGTGCCAAAAATACGCCGTGGGCACAGCCGCGCCCAAAAATAACCTCCCTAAGGCCGGGGCGCCAAGTTCGTCCAGCGGAAAAAGGCCACAAAAACGGGTGGGCTATAGCCTTCGGGGGTGGGGCTGGCCAAATTCGTCCGCCGCACTCGGAATGGCACGAAACTTTGCGAGGGGTCTCCGTGTGCCAAAAATAGTCCGCGGGCACAGCCGCGCCCAAAAATAACCGCCCGAAGGCCGGGTCGCCAAATTCGTCCAGCGGAAAAAGGCCACAAAAACGGGTGGGCTATAGCCTTCGGGGGTGGGGCTGGCCAACTTCGTCCGCCAGACTCGGAATGGCGCGAGACTTTGCGAGGGCCCTCCGTGTGCCAAAATAGGCCATGGGCACAACCGCGCCCACAACTCACCGCCCGAAGGCCGGGGCGCCAAGTTCGTCCCAGCGGAAAAAGGCGACAAAACGGGTGGGCTATAGCCTTGGGGGTGGGGCTGGCCAACTTCGTCCGCCGGACTCGGAATGGCCGAGACATTACGAGGGCCTTCCGTGTGCCAAAAAAAGGGTCAAGGGCACAGCCGCGCCCAAAAATAATCGCTCAAAGGCCGGGCGCCAAGTTCGTCCAGCGGAAAAAGGCCACAAAACGGGTGGGCTATAGCCTGGGGGTGGGGCTGGCCAACTTTGTCTGCCGGACTCGGAATGGCGTGAGGCTTTGCGAGGGGCCTCCGTGTGCCAAAATAGGGCGCGGGCACAGCCGCGCCCAAAATAACCGCCCGAAGGCCGGGGCGCCAAGTCCGTCCAGCGGAAAACGGCCACAAAAACGGGTGGGCTATAGCCTTGGGGGGTGGGGCTGGCCAACTTCGTCCACCACACTCGGAATGGCGGGAGACTTTGCGAGTGGACTCCGCGTGCCAAAAATAGGCCGCGGGCACAGCCGCGCCCAAAAATAACCGCCCGAAGGCCGGGGCGCCAAGTTCGTCCGGCGGAAAAAGGCGACAAAAACGGGTGGGCTATAGCCTTCGGGGGTGGGGCTGGCCAACTTCATCCGCCGCACTCGGAATGGTACGAAACTTTGCGAGGGGTCTCCGTGTACCAAAAATAGGCTGCGGGCACAGCCGCGCCCAAAAATAACCTCCCTAAGGCCGGGGCGCCAAGTTCGTCCAGCGGAAAAAGGCCACAAAAACGGGTGGGCTATAGCCTTCAGGGGTGGGGCTGGCCAACTTCGTCCGCCGCACTCGGAATGGCACGAAACTTTGCGAGGGGTCTCCGTGTGCCAAAAATAGGCCGCGGGCACTGCCGTGCCCAAAAATAACCGCCCGAAGGCCGGGGCGCCAAATTCATCAAGCGGAAAAAGGCCACAAAAACGGGTGGGCTATAGCCTTGGCGGGTGGGGCTGGCCAACTTCGTCCGCCGGACTCGGAATGGCGCGATGCATTACGAGGGCCCTCCGTGTGCCAAAAATAGGCCGCGGGCACAGCCGCGCCCAAAAATAATCGCCCGAAGGCCGGGGCGCCAAGTTCGTCCAGCGGAAAAAGGCCACAAAAACGGGTGGGCTATAGCCTCTGGGGGTGGGGCTGGCCAACTTCGTCCGCCGGACTCGGAATGGTGCGAGGCTTTACGAGCAGCCTCCGTGTGCCAAAAATAGGCCGCGGGCATAGCCGCGCCCAAAAATAACCGCCCGAAGGCCGGGCCGCCAAGTTCGTCCCGCGGAAAAAGGCCACAAAAACGGGTGGGCTATAGCCTTCGGGGGTGGGGCTGGCCAACATCGTCCGCCGCACTCGGAATGGCGCGAAACATTGCGAGGGGTCTCCGTGTGCCAAAAATAGGCCGCGGGCACAGCCGCGCCCAAAAATAACAGCCCGAAGGCCGGGGCGCCAAGTTCGTCCAGCGGAAAAAGGCCACAAAAACGGGTGGGCTATAGCCTTTCGGGGTGGGGCTGGCCTACTTCGTCCGCCGCACTCGGAATGGCGTGAGACTTTGCGAGGGGCCTCCGTGTGCCAAAAATAGGCCGCGGGCACAGCCGCGGCCAATAATAACCGCCCGAAGGCCGGGGCGCCAAGTTCGTCCAGCGGAAAAAGGCCAAAAAAACGGGTGCGCTATAGCCTTGGGGGGTGGGGCTGGCCAACTTCGTCCGCCGGACTCTGAATGGCGCGAGACCTTGCGAGGGGACTCCGTGTGCCAAAAATAGGCCATGGGCACAACCGCGCCCAAAAATAACCGCCCGAAGGCCGGGGCGCCAATTTCGTCCGGCGGAAAAAGGCGACAAAAACGGGTGGGCTATAGCCTTGGCGGGTGGGGCTGGCCAACTTCGTCCGCCGGACTCGGAATGGTGCGAGGCTTTACGAGCGGACTCCGTGTGCCAAAAATAGGCCGCGGGCACAGCCGCGCCCAAAAATAACCGCCCGAAGGCCGGGGCGCCAAGTTCGTCCAGCGGAAAAAGGCCACAAAAACGGGTGGGCTATAGCCTCTGGGGTGGGGCTGGCCAACTTCGTCCGCCGGACTTGGAATGGTGGGAGGCTTTACGAGCACCCTCCGTGTGCCAAAATTAGGCCGCGGGCATAGCCGCGCCCAAAAATAACCGCCCGAAGGCCGGGGCGCCAAGTTCGTCCAGCGGAAAAAGGCCACAAAAACGGGTGGGCTATAGCCTTGGGGGGTGGGGCTGGCCAACATCGTCCGCCGCACTCGGAATGGCGCGAAACATTGCGAGGGGTCTCTGTGTGCCAAAAATAGGCCGCGGGCACAGCCGCGCCCAAAAATAACCGCCCGAAGGCCGGGGCGCCAAGTTCGTCCAGCGGAAAAAGGCCACAAAAACGGGTGGGCTATAGCCTTTCGGGGTGGGGCAGGCCTACTTCGTCCGCCGCACTCGGAATGGAGTGAGACTTTGTGAGGGGCCTCCGTGTGCCAAAAATAGGCCGCGGGCACAGCCGCGGCCAAAAATAACCGCCCGAAGGCCGGGGCGCCAAGTTCGTCCAGCGGAAAAAGGCCACAAAAACGGGTGGGCTATAGCCTTCAGGGGTGGGGCTGGCCAACTTCGTCCGCCGCACTCGGAATGGCACGAAACTTTGCGAGGGGTCTCCGTGTGCCAAAAATAGGCCGCGGGCACAGCCGCGCCCAAAAATAACCGCCCGAAGGCCGGGGCGCCAAATTCGTAAATCGGAAAAAGGCCACAAAAACGGGTGGGCTATAGCCTTGGGGGGTGGGGCTGGCCAACTTCGTCCGCCGGACTCGGAATGGCGCGATGCATTACGAGGGCCCTCCGTGTGCCAAAAATAGGCCAGGCAGCGGGCACAGCCGCGCCAAAAATAATCGCCCAAGGCCGGGCGCCAAGTTCGGCCCAGCGGAAAAAGGCCACAAAACGGGTGGGCTATAGCCTCCAAATAGGTGGGGCTGGCCAACTCGTCCGCCGGACTCGAATGGTGCGAGGCTTTACGAGCAGCCTCCGTGTGCTCAAAAAATAGGCCGCGGGCACAGCCGCGCCAAAAATAACCGCCAAGGCCGGGCCGCCAAGTTCGTCCAGCGGAAAAAGGCCACAAAAACGGGTGGGCTATAGCCTTCGGGGGTGGGGCTGGCCAACATCGTCCGCCGCACTCGGAATGGCGCGAAACATTGCGAGGGGTCTCCGTGTGCCAAAAATAGGCCGCGGACACAGCCGCGCCCAAAAATAACAGCCCGAAGGCCGGGGCGCCAAGTTCGTCCAGCGGAAAAAGGCCACAAAAACGGGTGGGCTATAGCCTTTCGGGGTGGGGCTGGCCTACTTCGTCCGCCGCACTCGGAATGGCGTGAGACTTTGCGAGGGGCCTCCGTGTGCCAAAAATAGGCCGCGGGCACAGCCGCGGCCAATAATAACCGCCCGAAGGCCGGGGCGCCAAGTTCGTCCAGCGGAAAAAGGCCAAAAAAACGGGTGCGCTATAGCCTTGGGGGGTGGGGCTGGCCAACTTCGTCCGCCGGACTCTGAATGGCGCGAGACCTTGCGAGGGGACTCCGTGTGCCAAAAATAGGCCCGGGGCACACCCGCGCCCAAAAATAACCGCCCGAAGGCCGGGGCGCCAATTTCGTCCGGCGGAAAAAGGCGACAAAAACGGGTGGGCTATAGCCTTGGCGGGTGGGGCTGGCCAACTTCGTCCGCCGGACTCGGAATGGTGCGAGGCTTTGCGAGCGGACTCGTGTGCCAAAAATAGGCCATGGGCACAACCGCGCCCAAAAATAACCGCCCGAAGGCCGGGGCGCCAATTTCGTCCGGCGGAAAAAGGCCACCAAAACGGGTGGGCTATAGCCTCTGGGGTGGGGCTGGCCAACTTCGTCCGCCGGACTTGGAATGGTGGGAGGCTTTACGAGCACCCTCCGTGTGCCAAAAATAGGCCGCGGGCACAGCCGCGCCCAAAAATAACCGCCCGAAGGCCGGGGCGCCCAGTTGGTACCGCGGGAAAAGGCCCCAAAAACGGGTGGGCAATAGGCGTGGGGGGTGGGGCGGGCCCACGTCGTCCGCCGGGCGCGGGATGGGGCGAGACATTGGGTGGGGCCTCTGTGTGTGCCAAAAATAGGCATGGGCACAGCAGCGCCAAAAAATAACCGCCCGAAGGCCGGGGCGCCAAGTTCGTCCAGCGGAAAAAGGCCACAAAAACGGGTGGGCTATAGCCTTTCGGGGTGGGGCAGGCCTACTTCGTCCGCCGCACTCGGAATGGAGTGAGACTTTGTGAGGGGCCTCCGTGTGCCAAAAATAGGCCGCGGACACAGCCGCGGCCAAAAATAACCGCCCGAAGGCCGGGGCGCCAAGTTCGTCCAGCGGAAAAAGGCCAAAAAAACGAGTGCGCTATAGCCTTGGGGGGTGGGGCTGGCCAACTTCGTCCGCCGGACTCTGAATGGCGCGAGACCTTGCGAGGGGACTCCGTGTGCCAAAAATAGGCCGCGGGCACATCTGCGCCTAAAAATAACCACCCGAAGGCCGGGGCGCCAAGTTCGTCCAGCGGAAAAAGGCCACAAAAACGGGTGGGCTATAGCCTTGGGGGGTGGGGCGGGCCAGCTTCGTCCGCCGGACTCGGAATGGCGCGAGACTTTGCGAGGGGCCTCCGTGTGCCAAAATAGGCCATGGGCACAGCCGCACCCAAAAATAACGGCCCGAAGGCCGGGGCGCCAAGTTCGTCCGGGGGAAAAAGGCGACAAAAACGGGTGGGCTATAGCCTTGGCGGGTGGGGCTAGCCAACTTCGTCCGCCGGACTCGGAATGGCCGAGGCATTACGAGGGCCTTCCGTGTGCCAAAAATAGGCCGCGGGCACAGCCGCGCCCAAAAATAATCGCCCGAAGGCCGGGGCGCCAAGTTCGTCCAGCGGAAAAAGGCCACAAAAACGGGTGGGCTATAGCCTCTGGGGGTGGGGCTGGCCAACTTCGTCTGCCGCTCTCGGAATGGCCTGAGACTTTGCGAGGGGCCTCCGTATGCCAAAAATAGGCCGCGGGCACAGCCGCGCCCAAAAATAACCGCCCGAAGGCCGGGGCGCCAAGTTCGTCCAGCGGAAAAAGGACACAAAAACGGGTGGGCTATAGCCTTCGGGGGTGGGGCTGGCCAACTTCGTCCGCTGCACTCGGAATGGCACGAAACTATGCGAGGGGTCTCCGTGTGCCAAAAATAGGCCACGGGCACAGCCGCGCCCAAAAATAACCGCCCGAAGGCCGGGGCGCCAAGTTCGTCCAGCGGAAAAAGGCCACAAAAACGGGTGGGCTATAGCCTCTGGGGGTGGGGCTGGCCAACTTCGTCCGCCGGACTCAAAATGGTGCGAGGCTTTACGAGCGGACTCCGTGTGCCAAAAATAGGCCGCGGGCACAGCCGCGCCCAAAAATAACCGCCCGAAGGCCGGGGCGCCAAGTTCGTCCAGCGGAAAAAGGCCACAAAAACGGGTGGGCTATAGCCTTTCGGGGTGGGGCAGGCCTACTTCGTCCGCCGCACTCGGAATGGAGTGAGACTTTGTGAGGGGCCTCCGTGTGCCAAAAATAGGCCGCGGACACAGCCGCGGCCAAAAATAACCGCCCGAAGGCCGGGGCGCCAAGTTCGTCCAGCGGAAAAAGGCCAAAAAAACGAGTGCGCTATAGCCTTGGGGGGTGGGGCTGGCCAACTTCGTCCGCCGGACTCGGAATGGCGCGAGACTTTGTGAGGGGACTCCGTGTGCCAAAAATAGGCCGCGGGCACATCTGCGCCTAAAAATAACCACCCTAAGGCCGGGGCGCCAAGTTCGTCCAGCGGAAAAAGGCCACACAACCGGGAGGGCGATAGCCTTGGGGGGTGGGGAGGGCCAACTACGTACGGCGGACTCGGAATGGCGCGAGACTTTGCGAGGGGCCTCCGTGTGCCAAAATAGGCCATGGGCACAGCCGCACCCAAAAATAACGGCCCGAAGGCCGGGGCGCCAAGTTCGTCCGGGGGAAAAAGGCGACAAAAACGGGTGGGCTATAGCCTTGGCGGGTGGGGCTAGCCAACTTCGTCCGCCGGACTCGGAATGGCGCGAGACTTTGCGAGGGGCCTCCGTGTGCCAAAAATAGGCCGCGGGCACAGCCGCGCCCAAAAATAATCGCCCGAAGGCCGGGGCGCCAAGTTCGTCCAGCGGAAAAAGGCCACAAAAACGGGTGGGCTATAGCCTCTGGGGGTGGGGCTGGCCAACTTCGTCTGCCGCTCTCGGAATGGCCTGAGACTTTGCGAGGGGCCTCCGTGTGCCAAAAATAGGCCGCGGGCACAGCCGCGCCCAAAAATAACCGCCCGAAGGCCGGGGCGCCAAGTTCGTCCAGCGGAAAAAGGCCACAAAAACGGGTGGGCTATAGCCTTCGGGGGTGGGGCTGGCCAACTTCGTCCGCTGCACTCGGAATGGCACGAAACTATGCGAGGGGTCTCCGTGTGCCAAAAATAGGCCACGGGCACAGCCGCGCCCAAAAATAACCGCCCGAAGGCCGGGGCGCCAAGTTCGTCCAGCGGAAAAAGGCCACAAAAACGAATGGGCTATAGGCTTGGGGGGTGGGGCTGGCCAACTCGTCCGCCGGACTCAAAATGGCGCGAGACTTTACGAGCGGCCTCCGTGTGCCAAAAATAGGTCAAAGGGCACAGCCGCGCCCAAAAATAACCGCCCGAAGGCCGGGGCGCCATGTTCGTCCAGCGGAAAAAGGCCACAAAAACGGGTGGGCTATAGCCTTGGGGGGTGGGGCTGGCCAACTTCGTCTGCCGGACTCGGAATGGCGTGAGACTTTGCGAGGGGCCTCCGTGTGCCAAAAATAGGCCGCGGGCACAGCCGCGCCCAAAAATAACCGCCCGAAGGCCGGGGCGCCAAGTTCGTCCAGCGGAAAAAGGCCACAAAAACGGGTGGGCTATAGCCTGTGGGGGTGGTGCTGGCCCACTTCGTCGGCCGCTCTCGGAATGGCGTGAGACTTTGCGAGGGGCCTCCGTGTGCCAAAAATAGGCCGCGGGCAGAGCCTCGCCAAAAAATAACCGCCCGAAGGCCGGGGCGCCAAGTTCGGCCCAGCGGAAAAAGGCCACAAAAACGGGTGGTCTATAGCCTTGGGGGTGGGGCTGGCCAACTTCGTCCACCGGACTCGGAATGGCGCGAGACTTTGCGAGGGCCCTCCTGGTGCCAAAATAGGCCATGGGGCACAGCCGCGCCCAAAAATAACCGCCCGAAGGCCGGGGCGCCAAGTTCGTCCAGCGGAAAAAGGCCACAAAAACGGGTGGGCTATAGCCTTGGGGGGTGGGGCTGGCCCACTTCGTCCGCCGGACTCGGAATGGCTCGAGACTTTGCGAGGGGCCTCCGTGTGCCAAAAATAGGCCGCGGGCACAGCCGCGCCCAAAAATAACCGCCCGAAGGCCGGGGCGCCAAGTTCGTCCAGCGGAAAAAGGCCACAAAAACGGGTGGGCTATAGCCTTTGGGGGTGGGGCTGGCCAACTTCGTCTGCCGCTCTCGGAATGGCGTGAGACTTTGCGAGGGGCCTCCGTATGCCAAAAATAGGCCACAGGGCACAGCCGGGCCCCAAACTACCCGCCCGAAGGCCGGGGCGCCAAGTTCGTCCAGCGGAAAAAGGACACAAAATCGGGTGGGCTATAGCCTTGGGGTGGGGCTGGCCAACTTCGTCCGCTGGACTGGAATGGCACGAGACTTTGCGAGGGGTCTCCGTGGTGCCAAAAATAGGCCACGGGCACAGCCGCGCCCAAAAATAACCGCCCGAAGGCCGGGCGCCAAGTTCGTCCAGCGGAAAAAGGCCACAAAAACGGGTGGGCTATAGCCTTGGGGGGTGGGGCTGGCCAACTTCGTCCGCCGGACTCGGAATGGCGCGAGACTTTACGAGGGGCCTCCGTGTGCCAAAATAGGCCGCGGGCACAGCCGCGCCCAAAAATAACCGCCCGAAGTCCGGGGCGCCAAGTTCGTCCAGCGGGAAAAGGCCACAAAAACGGGTGGGCTATAGCCTTGGGGGGTGGAGCTGGCCAACTTCGTCCCCCGGACTCGGAATGGCGCGAGACTTTCGAGGGCCCCTCCGTGTGCCAAAATAGGCCATGGGCACAACCGCGACCAAAAATAACCGCCCGGGCCGGGCGCCAAGTTCGTCCCCAGCGGAAAAAGGCCACAAAACGGGTGGGCTATAGCCTTGGGGGTGGGGCTGGCCCACTTCGTCCGCTGGACTCGAATGGTGCGAGACATTTCGAGGGCCCTCCGTGTGCCAAAATAGGTCATGGGCACAGCTGCGCCAAAAATAATCGCCCAAGGCCGGGCGCCAAGTTCGTCCAGCGGAAAAAGGCCACAAAAACGGGTGGGCTATAGCCTTGGGGGGTGGGGCTAGCCAACTTTGTCCGACGGACTCGGAATGGTGTGAGGCTTTACGAGCAGCCTCCGTGTGCCAAAAATAGGCTGCGGGCACAGTCGCGCCCAAAAATAACAGCCCGAAGGCCGGGCCGCCAAGTTCGTCCAGCGGAAAAAGGCCACAAAAACGGGTGGGCTATAGCCTTTCGGGGTGGGGCTGGCCAACTTCGTCCGCCGCACTCGGAATGGCGTGAGACTTTGCGAGGGGCCTCCGTGTGCCAAAAATAGGCCGCGGGCACAGCCGCGGCAAAAAATAACCGCCCGAAGGCCGGGGCGCCAAGTTCGTCCAGCGGAAAAAGGCCACAAAAACGGGTGGGCTATAGCCTTGGGGGGTGGGGCTGGCCAACTTCGTCCGCCGGACTCGGAATGGCGCGAGACCTTGCGAGGGGACTCCGTGTGCCAACAATAGACCGCGGGCACATCTGCGCCTAAAAATAACCACCCGAAGGCCGGGGCGCCAAGTTCGTCCAGCGGAAAAAGGCCACAAAAACGGGTGGGCTATAGCCTTGGGGGGTGGGGCGGGCCAACTTCATCCGCCGGACTCGGAATGGCGCGAGACTTTGCGAGGGGCCTCCGTGTGCCAAAATAGGCCATGGGCACAGCCGCGCCCAAAAATAACCGCCCGAAGGCCGGGGCGCCAAGTTCGTCCGGCGGAAAAAGGCGACAAAAACGGGTGGGCTATAGCCTTGGCGGGTGGGGCTGGCCAACTTCGTCTGCCGCTCTCGGAATGGCGTGAGACTTTGCGAGGGGTCTCCGTGTGCCAAAAATAGGCCGCGGGCACAGCCGCGCCCAAAAATAACCGCCCGAAGGCCGGGGCGCCAAGTTCGTCCAGCGGAAAAAGGCCACAAAAACGGGTGGGCTATAGCCTCTGGGGGTGGGGCTGGCCAACATCGTCCGCCGCACTCGGAATGGCGCGAAACATTGCGAGGGGTCTCCGTGTGCCAAAAATAGGCCGCGGGCACAGCCGCGCCCAAAACTAACCGCCCGAAGGCCGGGGCGCCAAGTTCGTCCAGCGGAAAAAGGCCACAAAAACGGGTGGGCTATAGCCTTTCGGGGTGGGGCTGGCCAACTTCGTCCGCCGCACTCGGAATGGCGTGAGACTTTGCGAGGGGCCTCCGTGGTGCCAAAAATAGGCCATGGACACAGCCGCGCCTAAAAAATCACCGCCCGACGGCCGGGGCGCCAAGGTCGTCCAGCGGAAAAAGGCCACAAAAACGGGTGGGCTATAGCATTGGGGGGTGGGGCTGGCCAACTTCGTCCGCCGGACTCGGAATGGCGCGAGACCTTGCGAGGGGACTCCGTGTGCCAACAATTGGCCGCGGGCACAGCTGCGCCTAAAAATAACCACCCGAAGGCCGGGGCGCCAAGTTCGGCCACCGGAAAATGGCCCCAAAAACGTGTGGGCAATGGAGTAGGGGGGTGGGGGGGGCCAACTTCGTCCGCCGGACTCGGAATGGCGCGAGATTTTGCGAGGGGCCTCCGTGTGCCAAAATAGGCCATGGGCACAGCCGCGCCCAAAAATAACCGCCCGAAGGCCGGGGCGCCAAGTTCGTCCGGCGGAAAAAGGCGACAAAAACGGGTGGGCTATAGCCTAGGCGGGTGGGGCTGGCCAACTTCGTCCGCCGGACTCGGAATGGCGCGAGTCTTTGAGAGTGGCTCCGTGTGCCAAAAATAGGCCGCGGGCACAGCCGCGCCCAAAAATAACCGCCCGAAGGCCGGGGCGCCAAGTTCGTCCAGCGGAAAAAGGCCACAAAAACGGGTGGGCTATAGCCTCTGGGGGTGGGGCTGGCCAACTTCGTCCGCCGGACTCAAAATGGTGCGAGGCTTTACGAGCGGACTCCGTGTGCCAAAAATAGGCCGCGGGCACAGCCGCGCCCAAAAATAACCGCCCGAAGGCCGGGGCGCCAAGTTCGTCCAGCGGAAAAAGGCCACAAAAACGGGTGGGCTATAGCCTCTGGGGGTGGGGCTGGCCAACTTCGTCTGCCGCTCTCGGAATGGCGTGAGACTTTGCGAGGGGCCTCCGTATGCCAAAAATAGGCCGCGGGCACAGCCGCGCCCAAAAATAACCGCCCGAAGGCCGGGGCGCCAAGTTCGTCCAGCGGAAAAAGGACACAAAAACGGGTGGGCTATAGCCTTTCGGGGTGGTGCTGGCCCACTTCGTCCGCCGCACTCGGAATGGCGTGAGACTTTGCGAGGGGCCTCCGTGTGCCAAAAATAGGCCGCGGGCAGAGCCGCGGCAAAAAATAACCGCCCGAAGGCCGGGGCGCCAAGTTCGTCCAGCGGAAAAAGGCCACAAAAACGGGTGGTCTATAGCCTTGGGGGGTGGGGCTGGCCAACTTCGTCCGCCGGACTCGGAATGGCGCGAGACTTTGCGAGGGCCCTCCGTGTGCCAAAATAGGCCATGGGCACAACCGCGCCCAAAAATAACCGCCCGAAGGCCGGGGCGCCAAGTTCGTCCGGCGGAAAAAGGCGACAAAAACGGGTGGGCTATAGCCTTGGCGGGTGGGGCTGGCCCACTTCGTCCGCCGGACTCGGAATGGCTCGATGCATTACGAGGGGTCTCCGTGTGCCAAAAATAGGCCACGGGCACAGCCGCGCCCAAAAATAACCGCCCGAAGGCCGGGGCGCCAAGTTCGTCCAGCGGAAAAAGGCCACAAAAACGGGTGGGCTATAGCCTCTGGGGGTGGGGCTGGCCAACTTCGTCTGCCGCTCTCGGAATGGCGTGAGACTTTGCGAGGGGCCTCCGTATGCCAAAAATAGGCCGCGGGCACAGCCGCGCCCAAAAATAACCGCCCGAAGGCCGGGGCGCCAAGTTCGTCCAGCGGAAAAAGGACACAAAAACGGGTGGGCTATAGCCTTCGGGGGTGGGGCTGGCCAACTTCGTCCGCTGCACTCGGAATGGCACGAAACTTTGCGAGGGGTCTCCGTGTGCCAAAAATAGGCCACGGGCACAGCCGCGCCCAAAAATAACCGCCCGAAGGCCGGGGCGCCAAGTTCGTCCAGCGGAAAAAGGCCACAAAAACGGGTGGGCTATAGCCTCTGGGGGTGGGGCTGGCCAACTTCGTCCGCCGGACTCGGAATGGCGCGATGCATTACGAGGGGCCTCCGTGTGCCAAAAATAGGCCACGGGAACAACTGCGCCCAAAAATAACGGCCCGAAGGCCGGGGCGCCTAATTCGTCCAGTGGAAAAAGGCCACAAAAACGGGTGGGCTATAGGGTTGGGGGGTGCGGATGGCCAACTTCGTCCGCCGGACTCGGAATGGCGTGAGACTTTGCGAGGGGCCTCCGTGTACCAAAAATAGGCCGCGGGCACAGCCGCGCCCAAATATAAACGCCCGAAGGCCGGGGTGCCAAGTTCGTCCAGCGGAAAAAGGCCACAAAAACGGGTGGGCTATAGCCTTTGGGGGTGGGGCTGGCCAACTTCGTCCGCCGGACTCGGAATGGTGCGAGACTTCGCGAGGGGACTCCGTGTACCAAAAATAGACCGCGGACACATCTGCGCCTAAAAATAACCACCCGAAGGCCGGGGCGCCAAGTTCGTCCAGCGGAAAAAGGCCACAAAAACGGGTGGGCTATAGCCTGGGGGGGTGGGGCGGGCCAACTTCGTCCGCCGGACTCGGAATGGCGCGAGACTGTGCGAGGCACCTCCGTGGCCCAAACATAGGCCAAGGGCACAGCCGCGCCTAAATAATAACCGCCCGAGGCCGGGCGCCAAGTTCACAAAGCGGAAAAAGGCCAAAAACGGGTGGGCTATAGCCTTGGCGGGTGGGGCTGGCCAACTTCGTCCGCCGGACTCGGAATGGCCGAGGCATTACGAGGGCCTTCCGTGTGCCAAAAATAGGCCGCGGGCACAGCCGCGCCCAAAAATAATCGCCCGAAGGCCGGGGCGCCAAGTTCGTCCAGCGGAAAAAGGCCACAAAAACGGGTGGGCTATAGCCTCTGGGGGTGGGGCTGGCCAACTTCGTCTGCCGCTCTCGGAATGGCGTGAGACTTTGCGAGGGGCCTCCGTATGCCAAAAATAGGCCGCGGGCACAGCCGCGCCCAAAAATAACCGCCCGAAGGCCGGGGCGCCAAGTTCGTCCAGCGGAAAAAGGACACAAAAACGGGTGGGCTATAGCCTTCGGGGGTGGGGATGGCCAACTTCGTCCGCCGCACTCGGAATGGCGTGAGACTTTGCGAGTGGCTCCGTGTGCCAAAAATAGGCCGTGGGCACAGCCGCGCCCAAAAATAACCCCGCGAAGGCCGGGGCGCCAAGTTCGTCCAGCGGAAAAAGGCCACAAAAACGGGTGGGCTATAGCCTTGGGGGGTGGGGCTGGCCAACTTCGTCCGCCGGACTCGGAATGGCGCGAGACATTGCGAGGGGACTCCGTGTACCAAAAATAGACCGCGGGCACATCTGCGCCTAAAAATAACCACCCGAAGGCCGGGGCGCCAAGTTCGTCCAGCGGAAAAAGGCCACAAAAACGGGTGGGCTATAGCCTTGGGGGGTGGGGCGGGCCAACTTCGTCCGCCGGACTCGGAATGGCGCGAGACTTTGCGAGGGGCCTCCGTGTGCCAAAATAGGCCATGGACACAGCCGCGCCCAAAAATAACCGCCCGAAGGCCGGGGGCCAAGTTCGTCCGGCGGAAAAAGGCGACAAAAAGGGGTGGGCTATAGCCTTGGCGGGTGGGGCTGGCCAACTTCGTCCGCCGGACTCGGAATGGCCGAGGCATTACGAGGGCCTTCCGTGTACCAAAAATAGGCCGCGGGCACAGCCGCGCCCAAAAATAATCGCCCGAAGGCCGGGGCGCCAAGTTCGTCCAGCGGAAAAAGGCCACAAAAACGGGTGGGCTATAGCCTCTGGGGGTGGGGCTGGCCAACTTCGTCTGCCGCTCTCGGAATGGCGCGAGACTTTGCGAGGGCCTCCGTGCTGCCAAAAGGCCGCGGGCACAGCCGCGCCCAAAAATAACCGCCCGAAGGCCGGGGCGCCAAGTTCGTCCGGCGGAAAAAGGCCACAAAAACGGGTGGGCTATAGCCTTGGGGGGTGGGGCTGGCCAACTTCGTACGCCGGACTCGGAATGGCGCGAGACATTGCGAGGGGACTCCGTGTACCAAAAATAGACCGCGGGCACATCTGCGCCTAAAAATAACCACCCGAAGGCCGGGGCGCCAAGTTCGTCCAGCGGAAAAAGGCCACAAAAACGGGTGGGCAATAGCCTTTGGGGTGGGGCTGGCCAACTGGTCCGCCGCACTCGAATGGCGGGAGACTTTGCGAGGGGCCTCCGGTGCCAAAATAGGTCAAAGGGCACAGCCGCAGCCAAAAATAACTGCCCGAAGGCCGGGGCGCCAAGTTCGTCCAGCGGAAAAAGGCCACAAAAACGGGTGGGCTATAGCCTTGGGGGGTGGGGCTGGCCAACTTCGTCCGCCGGACTCGAAATGGCGCGAGACTTTGCGAGGCGCCTCCGTGTGCCAAACATAGGCCGCGGGCACAGCCGTGCCCAAAAATACCCGCCCGAAGGCCGGGGCGCCAAGTTCGTCCAGCGGAAAAAGGCCACAAAAACGGGTGGGCTATAGCCTTGGGGGGTGGGGATGGCCAACTTCGTCCACCGGACTCGGAATGGTGTGAGACTTTGCGAGGCGCCTCCGTGTGCCAAAAATAGGCCGCTGGCACAGCCGCGCCCAAAAATAAAGGCCCGAAGGCCGGGGCGCCAAGTTCGTCCAGCGGAAAAAGGCCACAAAAACGGGTGGGCTATAGCCTTGGGGGGTGGGGCTGGCCAACTTCGTCCGCCGGACTCGGAATGGCGGGAGACTTTGCAGGGCGCCTCCGTGTGCCAAAAAAATAGGCCACGGGCACAGCCGCGCCAAAAAATACCGCCCGGCCCGGGCGCCAAGTTCGTCCAGCAGAAAAAAGCCACAAAACGGGTGGGCTATAGCCTTGGGGGTGGGGCTGGCCAACTTCGTCCGCCGAACTCGGAATGGTGCGAGACTTTACGAGCGGCCTCCGTGTGCCAAAATAGGCCGTGGGCACAGCCGCACCCAAAAATAACCTCCCGAAGGCCGGGGCGCCAAGTTCGTCCAGCAGAAAAAGGCCACAAAAACGGGTGGGCTATAGCCTTCGGGGGTGGGGCTGGCCAACTTCGTCCGCCGCACTCGGAATGGCACGAAACTTTGCGAGGGGTCTCCGTGTTCCAAAAATAGGCTGCGGGCACAGCCGCGCCCAAAAATAACCGCCCGAAGGCCGGGGCACCAAGTTCGTCCAGCGGAAAAAGGCCACAAAAACGGGTGGGCTATAGCCTTTGGGGGTGGGGCTGGCCAACTTCGTCCGCCGGACTCGGAATGGCGCGAGACATTGCGAGGGGACTCCGTGTACCAAAAATAGACCGCGGGCACATCTGCGCCTAAAAATAACCACCCGAAGGCCGGGGCGCCAAGTTCGTCCAGCGGAAAAAGGCCACAAAAACGGGTGGGCTATAGCCTTGGGGGGTGGGGCGGGCCAACTTCGTCCGCCGGACTCGGAATGGCGCGAGACTTTGCGAGGGGCCTCCGTGTGCCAAAATAGGCCATGGGCACAGCCGCGCCCAAAAATAACCGCCCGAAGGCCGGGGGCCAAGTTCGTCAGGCGGAAAAAGGCGACAAAAACGGGTGGGCTATAGCCTTGGCGGGTGGGGCTGGCCAACTTCGTCCGCCGGACTCGGAATGGCCGAGGCATTACGAGGGCCTTCCGTGTGCCAAAAATAGGCCGCGGGCACAGCCGCGCCCAAAAATAATCGCCCGAAGGCCGGGGCGCCAAGTTCGTCCAGCGGAAAAAGGCCACAAAAACGGGTGGGCTATAGCCTCTGGGGGTGGGGCTGGCCAACTTCGTCTGCCGCTCTCGGAATGGCGTGAGACTTTGCGAGGGGCCTCCGTATGCCAAAAATAGGCCGCGGGCACAGCCGCGCCCAAAAATAACCGCCCGAAGGCCGGGGCGCCAAGTTCGTCCAGCGGAAAATGGACACAAAAACGGGTGGGCTATAGCCTTCGGGGGTGGGGATGGCCAACTTCGTCCGCCGCACTCGGAATGGCGTGAGACTTTGCGAGTGGCTCCGTGTGCCAAAAATAGGCCGTGGGCACAGCCGCACCCAAAAATAACCTCCCGAAGGCCGGGGCGCCAAGTTCGTCCAGCGGAAAAAGGCCACAAAAACGGGTGGGCTATAGCCTTGGGGGGTGGGGCTGGCCAACTTCGTCCGCCGGACTCGGAATGGCGCGAGACATTGCGAGGGGACTCCGTGTACCAAAAATAGACCGCGGACACATCTGCGCCTAAAAATAACCACCCGAAGGCCGGGGCGCCAAGTTCGTCCAGCGGAAAAAGGCCACAAAAACGGGGTGGGCTATAGCCTTGGGGGGTGGGGCGGGCCAACTTCGTCCGCCGGACTCGGAATGGCGCGAGACTTTGCGAGGGGCCTCCGTGTGCCAAAATAGGCCATGGGCACAGCCGCGCCCAAAAATAACCGCCCGAAGGCCGGGGGCCAAGTTCACAAAGGAAAAAGGCCACAAAAACGGGTGGGCTATAGCCTTGGGGGTGGGGCTGGCCAACTTCGTCCGCCGGACTCGGAATGGCCGAGGCATTACGAGGGCCTTCCGTGGCCAAAAATAGGCCATGGGGCACAGCCGCGCCAAAAATAATCGCCCGAAGGCCGGGCGCCAAGTTCGTCCAGCGGAAAAAGGCCACAAAACGGGTGGGCTATAGCCTTGGGGGTGGGGCTGGCCAACTTCGTCCTGCCGCTCTCGGAATGGCGTGAGACTTTGCGAGGGGCCTCCGTGTGCCAAAAATAGGTCAAGGGGCACAGCCGCGCCTAAAAAAACCCCGCCCGAAGGCCGGGCGCCAAGTTCGTCCAGCGGAAAAAGGACACAAAACGGGTGGGCTATAGCCTTGGGGGTGGGGATGGCCAACTTCGTCCGCCGGACTGGAATGGCGTGAGACTTTGCGAGGGGCCTCCGTGTGCCAAAAAAATAGGCCGTGGGCACAGCCGCGCCTAAAAATAACCCCCCAAGGCCGGGCGCCAAGTTCGTCCAGCGGAAAAAGGCCACAAAAACGGGTGGGCTATAGCCTTGGAGGGTGGGGCTGGCCAACTTCGTCCGCCGGACTCGGAATGGCGCGAGACATTGCGAGGGGACTCCGTGTACCAAAAATAGACCGCGGTCACATCTGCGCCTAAAAATAACCACCCGAAGGCCGGGGCGCCAAGTTCGTCCAGCGGAAAAAGGCCACAAAAACGGGTGGGCTATAGCCATGGGGGGTGGGGCGGGCCAACTTCGTCCGCCGGACTCGGAATGGCGCGAGACTTTGAGAGGGGCCTCCGTGTGCCAAAATAGGCCATGGACACAGCCGCGCCCAAAAATAACCGCCCGAAGGCCGGGGGCCAAGTTCGTCCGGCGGAAAAAGGCGACAAAAAGGGGTGGGCTATAGCCTTGGCGGGTGGGGCTGGCCAACTTCGTCCGCCGGACTCGGAATGGCCGAGGCATTACGAGGGCCTTCCGTGTGCCAAAAAATAGGTCAGGCGGCACAGCCGCGCCCAAAAATAATCGCCCGACTGCCGGGGCGCCAAGTTCGTCCAGCGGAAAAAGGCCACAAAAACGGGTGGGCTATAGCCTCTGGGGGTGGGGCTGGCCAACTTCGTCTGCCGCTCTCGGAATGGCGCGAGACATTGCGAGGGGACTCCGTGTACCAAAAATAGACCGCGGGCACATCTGCGCCTAAAAATAACCACCCGAAGGCCGGGGCGCCAAGTTCGTCCAGCGGAAAAAGGCCACAAAAACGGGTGGGCAATAGCCTTTGGGGGTGGGGCTGGCCAACTTCGTCCGCCGCACTCGGAATGGCGGGAGACTTTGCGAGGGGCCTCCGTGTGCCAAAAATAGGCCGCGGGCACAGCCGTAGCCAAAAATAACCGCCCGAAGGCCGGGGCGCCAAGTTCGTCCAGCGGAAAAAGGCCACAAAAACGGGTGGGCTATAGCCTTGGGGGGTGGGGCTGGCCAACTTCGTCCGCCGGACTCGAAATGGCGCGAGACTTTGCGGCGCCCCGTGTGCCAAACATAGGCCAAAACGCGGGCACAGCCGCGCCAAAAATACCCGCCCGAAGGCCGGGCGCCAAGTTCGGCCCAGCGGAAAAAGGCCACAAAACGGGTGGGCTATAGCCTTGGGGGTGGGGATGGCCAACTTCGTCCACCGGACTCGGAATGGTGTGAGACTTTGCGGGCGCCCGTCCGTGCTGGGGGTAGGCCGCTGGGCACAGCCGCGCCTAAAATAAAGGCCCAAGGCCGGGCGCCAAGTTCGTCCCAGCGGAAAAAGGCCACAAAACGGGTGGGCTATAGCCTTGGGGGTGGGGCTGGCCAACTTCGTCCGCCGGACTCGGAATGGTGGGAGACTTTGCGAGCGGCCTCCGTGTGCCAAAAAATAGGCTGCAGGGCACAGCCACGCGCAAAAATAACCGCCCGACGGCCGGGGCGCCAAGTTCGTCCAGCGGAAAAAGGCCACAAAAACGGGTGGGCTATAGCCTTGGGGGGTGGGGCTGGCCAACTTCGTCCGCCGGACTCGGAATGGTGCGAGGCTTTACGAGCGGCCTCCGTGTGCCAAAAATAGGCCGCGGGCACAGCCGCGCCCAAAAATAACCGCCCGAAGGCCGGGGCGCCAAGTTCGTCCAGCAGAAAAAGGCCACAAAAACGGGTGGGCTATAGCCTTCGGGGGTGGGGCTGGCCAACTTCGTCCGCCGCACTCGGAATGGCACGAAACTTTGCGAGGGGTCTCCGTGTTCCAAAAATAGGCCACGGGCACAGCCGCGCCTGTAATAACCGCCCAAGGCCGGGCACCAAGTTCGTCCAGCGGAAAAGGCCACAAAAAACGGTGGGCAAAAACCTTTGGGGGTGGGGCTGGCCAACTTCGTCCCGCCGCACTCGGAATGGGGTGAGACTTTACGAGGGGCGGCCGTGTGCTGGGGGCCAGGCCATGGGCACAGCCGCACCCAAAAATAACCGCCCGAAGGCCGGGCCGCCAAGTTCGGCCCAGCGGAAATAGGCCACAAAAACTGGTGGGCTATAGCCTTGGGGGGTGGGGCTGGCCAACTTCGTCCGCCGGACTCGGAATGGCGCGAGACTTTGCGAGGGGACTCCGTGTACCAAAAATAGGCCGCGGGCACAACTCCGCCCAAAAATAACCGCCCGAAGGCCGGGGCGCCAAGTTGCTCCAGCGGAAAAAGGCCACAAAAACGGGTGGGCTATAGCCTTGGGGGGTGGGGCTGGCCAACTTCGTCCGCCGGACTCGGAATGGCATGAGACTTTGTGAGGCGCCTCCGTGTGCCAAAAACAGGCAGCGGGCACAGCCGCGCCCAAAAATACAGGCCCGAAGGCCGGGGCGCCAAGTTCGTCCAGCGGAAAAAGGCCACAAAAACGGGTGGGCTATAGCCTTGGGGGGTGGGGCTGGCCAACTTCGTCCGCCGGTCTCGTAATGGCTCGAGACTTTCTGACGCGCCTCCGTGTGCCAAAAATAGGCCGCGGGCACAGCCGCGCCCAAAAATACCCGCCCGAAGGCCGGGGCGCCAAGTTCATCCAGCGGAAAAAGGCCACAAAAACGGGTGGGCTATATAGCCTTGGGGGGTGGGGCTGGCCAACTTCGTCCGCCGGACTCGGATTGGCGCGAGACTTTGCGAG
Source organism: Citrus cavaleriei (assembly GCA_030448935.1). NCBI lineage: Eukaryota > Viridiplantae > Streptophyta > Magnoliopsida > Sapindales > Rutaceae > Citrus > Citrus cavaleriei. The sequence continues at coordinate 163,095 of JAUJEM010000432.1, read as the reverse complement.
GCACCTCCGTGTGCCAGAAATAGGCCGCGGGCACAGCCGCGCCCAAAAATACCCTCCCGAAGCCCGGGCGCCAAGGTCGTCGAGCGTAAAAAGCCCACAAAACCGGGTGGGCTATAGCCTTGGGGGGTGGGGCTGGCCGACTTCGTCCGCCAGACTCGGAATGGCGTGAGACTTTGCGAGGCACCTCCGTGTGCCATAAATAGGCCCCGGACACAGCCGCGCCCAAAAATACCCGCCCGAAGGCCGGGGCGCCAAGTTCGTCGAGCGGAAAAAGGCCACAAAAACGGGTGGGCTATAGCCTTGGGGGGTGGGGCTGGCCAACTTCGTCCGCCAGACTCGGAATGGCGTGAGACTTTGCAAGGCGCCTCCTTGCTGGGTGGGGTCACAGGGCACAGCCGCGCCCAAAAATACCCGCCCGAAGGCCGGGGCGCCAACTTCGTCCAGCGGAAAAAGGCCACAAAAACGGGTGGGCTATAGCCTTGGGGGGTGGGACTGGCCAACTTCGTCCGCCGGACTCGGAATGGCGCGAGACTTTGCGAGGCACCTCCGTGTGCCAAAAATAGGCCGCGGACACAGTCGCGCCCAAAAATACCCGCCCGAAGGCCGGGGCGCCAAGTTCGTCCAGCGGAAAAAGGCCACAAAAACAGGTGGGCTATAGCCTTTGGGGGTGGGGCTGGCCAACTTCCTCCGCCGGACTCGGAATGGCGCGAGACTTTGCGAGGCACCTCCACGTGCCAAAAATAGGCCGCGGGCACAGCCGCGCCCAAAAATACCCACCCGAAGGCCGGAGCGCCAAGTTCGTCCAGCGGAAAAAGGCCACAAAAACGGGTGGGCTATATTCTTGGGGGGTGGGGCTGGCCAACTTCATCCGCCGGACTCGGAATGGCGCGAGACTTTGCGAGGCACCTCCGTGTGCCAAAAATAGGCCGCGGATACAGCCGCGCTCAAAATACCCGCCCGAAGGCCGGGGCGCCAAGTTTGTCCAGCGGAAAAAGGCCACAAAAACGGGTGGGCTATAACCTTGGGGGGTGGGGCTGGCCAACTTCGTCCGCCGGACTCGGAATGGCGCGAGACTTTACGAGGCGCCTCCGTGTGCCAAAAATAGGCTGCGGTCACAGCCGCACCGAAAAATACCTGCCAGAAGGCCGGGGTGCCAAGTTCGCCCAGCGGAAAAAGGCCACAAAAACGGGTGGGCTATAACCTTGGGGGGTGGGGCTGGCCAACTTCGTCCGCCGGACTCGGAATGGCGCGAGACTTTTCGAGGCGCCTCCATGTGCCAAAAATAGGCCGCGGGCAAAGCCGCGCCCAAAAATACCCGCCCGAAGGCCAGGGCGCCAACTTCGTCCAGCGGAAAAAGGCCACAAAAACGGGTGGGCTATAGCCTTGGGGGGTGGGGCTGGCCAACTTCGTCCGCCGGACTCGGAATGGCGCGAGACTTTGCGAGGCACCTCCGTGTGCCAAAAATAGGCCGCGGACACAGTCGCGCCCAAAAATACCCGCCCGAAGGCCGGGGCGCCAAGTTCGTCCAGCGGAAAAAGGCCACAAAAACAGATGGGCTATAGCCTTTGGGGGTGGGGCTGGCCAAGTTCGTCCGCCGGACTCGGAATGGCGCGAGACTTTGCGAGGCACCTCCGCGTGCCAAAAATAGGCCGCGGGAACAGCCGCGCCCAAAAATACCCACCCGAAGGCCGGAGTGCCAAGTTCATCCAGCGGAAAAAGGCCACAAAAACGGGTGGGCTATATTCTTGGGGGGTGGGGCTGGCCAACTTCATCCGCCGGGCTCGGAATGGCGCGAGACTTTGCGAGGAGCCTCCGTGTGCCAAAAATAGGCCGCGGGCACAGCCGCGCCCAAAAATACCCTCCCGAAGGCCGGCGCGCCTAGTTCGTCCAGCGGAAAAAGGCCACAAAAACGGGTGGGCTACAGCCTTGGGGGGTGGGGCTGGCCAACTTCGTCCGGCGCACTCGGAATGGCGCGAGACTTTGCGAGGCGCCTCCGTGTGCCAAAAATAGGCCGCGGGCACAGCCGCGCCCAAAAATACCCGCCCGAAGGCCGGGGCGCCATGTTCGTCCAGCGGAATTAGGCCTCACTAAGTGGTCCGGCGGACTCGGAATGGCGCGAGACTTTGCGAGGCGCCTCCGTGTGCCAAAAATAGGCCACGGGCACAGCCGCGCTGAAGAATACCCGCCCGAAGGCCGGGGCGCCTTGTTCGTCCAGCGGAAAAAGGCCACAAAAACGGGTGGGCTATAGCCTTGGGGGGTGGGGCTGGCCAACTTCGTCCGCCGGACTCGGAATGGCGCGAGACTTTGCGAGGCGCCTCCATGTGCCAAAAATAGGCCGCGGACAGAGCCGCGCCCAAAAATACCCGCCCGAAGGCCAGGGCGCCATGTTCGTCCAGCGGAAAAAGGCCACAAAAACGGGTGGGCTATAGCCTTGGGGGGTGGGGCTGGCCAACTTCGTCCGCCGGACTCGGAATGGCGCGAGACTTTGCGAGGCGCCTCTGTGTGCCAAAAATAGGCCGCGGGCACAGCCGCGCCCAAAAATACCCAACCGAAGGCCGGGGCGCCAAGTTCGTCCAGCGGAAAAAGGACAGAAAAACGGGTGGGCTATAGCCTTGGGGGGTGGGGCTGGCCAACTTCGTCCGCCGGACTCGGAATGGCACGAGACTTTTCGAGGCACCTCTGTGTGCCAAAAATAGGATGCGGGCACAGCCGTACCCAAAAATACCCGCCCGAAGGCCGGGGCGCCAAGTTCGTCCAGCGGAAAAAGGCCACAAAAACAGGTGGGCTATAGCCTTGGGGGGTGGGGCGGGCCAACTTCGTCCGCCGGACTCGGAATGGTGCGAGACTTTGTGAGGCGCCTCCGTGTGCCAAAAATAGGCCACGGGCACAGCCGCGCTGAAGAATACCCTCCCAAAGGCCGGGGCGCCTTGTTCGTCCAGCGGAAAAAGGCCACAAAAACGGGTGGGCTATAGCCTTGGGGGGTGGGGCTGGCCAACTTCGTCCGCCGGACTCGGAATGGTGTGAGACTTTGCGAGGTGCCTCCGTGAGCCAAAAATAGGCCGCGGGCACAGCCGCGCCCAAAAATACCCGCCCAAAGGCCGGGGCGCCAAGTTCTTCCAGCGGAAAAAGGCCACAAAAACGGGTGGGATATAGCCTTGGGGGGTGGGGCTGGCCAACTTCGTCCGCCGGCTCGGAATGGCGCGAGACTTTGCGAGGCGCCTCCGTGTGGCAAAAATAGGCCGCGGACACAGCCGCGCCCAAAAATACCCGCCCGAAGGCCGGGGCGCCAAGTTCGCCCAGCGGAAAAAGGCCACAAAAACGGGTGGGCTATATAGCCTTGGGGGGTGGGGCTGGCCAACTTCGTCCTCCGGCTCGGAATGGCGCGAGACTTTGCGAGGCGACTCCGTGTGCCAAAAATAGGACGCAGACACATCCGCGCCCAAAAATACCCGCCCGAAGGCCGGGGCGCCAAGTTCGTCCAGCGGAAAAAGGCCACAAAAACGGGTGGGCTATAGCCTTGGGGGGTGGGGCTGGCCAACTTTGTCCGCCGGACTCGGAATGGCGTGAGACTTTGCGAGGCTCCTCCGTGTGCCAAAAATAGGACGCGGGCACTGCCGTACCCAAAAATACCCGCCCGAAGGCCGGGGCGCCAAGTTCGTCCAGCGGAAAAAGGCCACAAAAACGGGTGGGCTATAGGCCTGGGGGGTGGGGCTGGCCATCTTCGTCCGCCGGACTCGGAATGGCGCGAGACTTTGCGAGGCGCCTCCGTGTGCAAAACATAGGCTGCAGGCACAGCCGCGCCTAAAAATACCCACCCGAAGGCCGGGGCGCCAAGTTCGTCCAGCGGAAAAAGGCCACAAAAACGGGTGGGCTATAGCCTTGGGGGGTGGGGCTGGCCATCTTCGTCCGCCGGACTCGGAATGGCACGAGACTTTTCGAGGCACCTCTGTGTGCCAAAAATAGGATGCGGGCACAGCCGTACCCAAAAATACCCGCCCGAAGGCCGGGGCGCCAAGTTCGTCCAGCGGAAAAAGGCCACAAAAACAGGTGGGCTATAGCCTTGGGGGGTGGGGCGGGCCAACTTCGTCCGCCGGACTCGGAATGGTGCGAGACTTTGTGAGGCGCCTCCGTGTGCCAAAAATAGGCCACGGGCACAGCCGCGCTGAAGAATACCCTCCCAAAGGCCGGGGCGCCTTGTTCGTCCAGCGGAAAAAGGCCACAAAAACGGGTGGGCTATAGCCTTGGGGGGTGGGGCTGGCCAACTTCGTCCGCCGGACTCGGAATGGTGTGAGACTTTGCGAGGTGCCTCCGTGAGCCAAAAATAGGCCGCGGGCACAGCCGCGCCCAAAAATACCCGCCCAAAGGCCGGGGCACCAAGTTCTTCCAGCGGAAAAAGGCCACAAAAACGGGTGGGATATAGCCTTGGGGGGTGGGGCTGGCCAACTTCGTCCGCCGGCTCGGAATGGCGCGAGACTTTACGAGGCGCCTCCGTGTGCCAAAAATAGGCCGCGGACACAGCCGCGCCCAAAAATACCCGCCCGAAGGCCGGGGCGCCAAGTTCGCCCAGCGGAAAAAGGCCACAAAAACGGGTGGGCTATATAGCCTTGGGGGGTGGGGATGGCCAACTTCGTCCTCCGGCTCGGAATGGCGCGAGACTTTGCGAGGCGACTCCGTGTGCCAAAAATAGGCCGCGGACACAGCCGCGCCCAAAAATACCCGCCCGAAGGCCGGGGCGCCAAGTTCGTCCAGCGGAAAAAGGCCACAAAAACGGGTGGGCTATAGCCTTGGGGGGTGGGGCTGGCCAACTTCGTCCGCCGGACTCGGAATGGCGTGAGACTTTGCGAGGCTCCTCCGTGTGCCAAAAATAGGACGCGGGCACTGCCGTACCCAAAAATACCCGCCCGAAGGCCGGGGCGCCAAGTTCGTCCAGCGGAAAAAGGCCACAAAAACGGGTGGGCCATAGGCCTGGGGGGTGGGGCTGGCCATCTTCGTCCGCCGGACTCGGAAAGGCGCGAGACTTTGCGAGGTGCCTCCGTGTGCCAAAAATAGGCTGCGGGCACAGCCGCGCCTAAAAATACACACCCGAAGGCCGGGGCGCCAAGTTCGTCCAGCGGAAAAAGGCCACAAAAACGGGTGGGCTATAGCCTTGGGGGGTGGGGCTGGCCAACTTCGTCCGCCGGACTCGGAATGGCGCGAGACTTTGCGAGGTGCCTCCATGTGCCAAAAATAGGCCACGGGCAAAGCCGCGCCCAAAAATACCCGCCCGAAGGCCGGGGCGCCAAGTTCGTCCAGCGGAAAAAGGCCACAAAATCGGGTGGGCTATAGCCTTGGGGGGTGGGGCGGACCAACTTCGTCCGCCCGACTCGGAATGGCGCGAGACTTTGCAAGGCGCCTCCGTGTGCCAAAAATAGGCCGCGGGGACAGCCGCGCCCAAAAATACCCGTCCGAAGGCCGGGGCACCAAGTTCGTCCAGCGGAAAAAGGCGACAAAAACGGGTGGGCTATAGCCTTGGGGGGTGGGGGTGGCCAACTTCGTCCGCCGGACTCGGAATGGCGCGAGACTTTGCTATGTGCCTCCGTGTGCCATAATTAGGCCGCGGGCACTGCCGCGCCCAAAATTACCCGCCCAAGGCCGGGCGCCAAGTTCAGCCCAGCGGAAAAAGGCGACAAAAACGGGTGGGCTATAGCCTTGGGGGGTGGGGCTGGCCAACTTCGTCCGCCGGACTCGGAATGGCGCGAGACTTTACGAGGTGCCTCCGTGAGCCAAAAATAGGACAAGGGCACAGCCGCGCCCAAAAATATCGGCCCGAAGGCCGGGGCGCCATGTTCGTCCAGCGGAAAAAGGCCACAAAAACGGGTGTGCTATAGCCTTGGGGGGTGGGGCTGGCCAACTTCGTCCGCCGGACTCGGAATGGCGCGAGACTTTGCGAGGCGCCTCCATGTGCTGGAAAATAGGCCATGGACACAGCCGCGCCCAAAAATACCCGCCCGAAGGCCAGGGCGCCATGTTCGTCCAGCGGAAAAAGGCCACAAAAACGGTGGGCTATAGCCTTGGGGGTGGGGCTGGCCAACTCGTCCGCCGGGACTCGGAATGGCGCGAGACTTTGCAGGCGCCTCCGTGTGCAAAAATAGGTCATGGGGCACAGCCGCGCCCAAAAATCCCCGACCGACGGCCGGGGCGCCATGTTCGTCCAGCGGAAAAAGTACAGAAAAACGGGTGGGCTATAGCCTTGGGGGGTGGGGCTGGCCAACTTCGTCCGCCGGACTCGGAATGGCACGAGACTTTTCGAGGCACCTCTGTGTGCCAAAAATAGGATGCGGGCACAGCCGTACCCAAAAATACCCGCCCGAAGGCCGGGGCGCCAAGTTCGTCCAGCGGAAAAAGGCCACAAAAACGGGTGGGCTATAGCCTTGGGGGGTGGGGCTGGCCAACTTCGTCCGCCGGACTCGGAATGGCGCGACACTTTGCGAGGCGCCTCCATGTGCCAAAAATAGGCCGCGGGCACAGTCGCACACAAAAATACCTGCCCGATGGCCGGGGCGCCAAGTTCGTCCAGCGGAAAAAGGCCACAAAATCGGGTGGGCTATAGCCTTGGGGGGTGGGGTGGGCCAACTTCGTCCGCCGGACTCGGAATGGCGCGAGACTTTGCAAGGCGCTTCCGAGTGCCAAAAATAGGCATGGACAGAGCCGCGCCCAAAAATACCCGCCCGAAGGCCGGGTCGACAAGTTCGTCCAGCGGAAAAAGGCCACAAAATCGGGTGGGCTATGGCCTTGGGGGGTGGGGCGGGCCAACTTCGTCCGCCGGACTCGGAATGGCGCGAGACTTTGCAAGGCGCTTCCGAGTGCCAAAAATAGGCATGGACAGAGCCGCGCCCAAAAATACCCGCCCGAAGGCCGGGTCGACAAGTTCGTCCAGCGGAAAAAGGCCACAAAATCGGGTGGGCTATGGCCTTGGGGGGTGGGGCTGGCCAACTTCGTCCGCCGGACTCGGAATAGCGCGAGACTTTGCAAGATGCCTCCGTGTGCCAAAAATAGGCCGCGGGCACAGCCGCGCCCAAAAATACCCGCCCGAAGGCCGGGGCGCCAAGTTCGTCCATCGGAAAAAGGCCACAAAAACGGGTGGGCTATAGCCTTGGGGGTGGGGCCGGCCAACTTCCCGCCAGACCTCGGAATGGCGCGAGACTTTGCGAGGCACCTCCGTGTGCCAAAAATGGGCCACGAGCACAGCCGCGCGCCTAAAAATACCCGGCCGAAGGCCGGGCGCCAAGTTCGGCCCAGCGGAAAAAGGCCACAAAACGGGTGGGCTATAGCCTTGGGGGATGGGGCCGGCCAACTCCTCGTCCGCCGGACTCGGAATGGCGAGACTTTCCGAGGCGCCTCCGTGTGCCAAAATAGGCCACGGGCACAGCCAAGACAAAAATACCCGCCCGATGGCCGGGCGCGGTTCGCCCAGCGGAAAAGGGCAGAAAAACGGGTGGGCTATAGCCTTGGGGGGTGGGGCTGGCCAACGTAGTCCGCCGGACTCGGAATGGCGCGAGACTTTGGGAGGCGCCTCCGTGTGCCAAAAATAGGCCGCGGGCACAGCCGCGAAAAAAAATACCCGCCCGAAGGCCGGGCGCGCCTAGTTCGTCCCAGCGGAAAAAGGCCACAAAACGGGTGGGCTATAGCCTTGGGGGTGGGGCTGGCCAACTCGTCCCGCCGGACTGGAATGACGCGAGACTTTCGCGAGGCGACCTCCGCTGTGCCAAAATAGGCGGCACTGCCGCACTCCAAAATACCCGCCCGAAGGCCGGGCGCCAAGTTCGGCCCAGCGGAAAAAGGCCACAAAAACGGGTGGGCTATAGCCTTGGGGGTGGGGCTGGCCAACTTCGTCCGGCTGGACTCGGAATGGCGCGAGACTTTGCGGCGCCTCCGTGTGCCAAAAATAGGCCACGGGCACAGCCGCGCCCAAAAATACCCGCCCAAGGCCGGGCGCCAAGTTCGTCCGGGAAAAAAGGCCACAAAATCGGGTGGGCTATAGCCTTGGGGGTGGGGCTGGCCAACGTCGTCCGCCGGACTCGGAATGGCGCGACACTTTGCGAGGCGCTCCTGTGTGCCAAAATAGGCCAAGGCACAGCCGCGCCTAAAATACCCGCCCGAAGGCCGGCGCGCCAAGTTCGTCCAGCGGAAAAAGGCCACAAAACGGGTGGGCTATAGCCTTGGGGGTGGGGCTGCCCAACTTCCTCCGCCGGACTCGGAATGGCGCGAGATTTTGCGAGGCACCTCCGTGTGCTGGGGTAGGCCAGCGGGCACAGCCGCGCCAAAATACCCGCCCGAAGGCCGGGAGCCAAGTTCGTCCAGCGTAAAAAGGCCACAATACCGGTGGGCTATAGCCTTGGGGGGTGGGGCTGCCCAACTTCGTCCGCCGGACTCGGAATGGCGCGAGACTTTGCGAGGCACCTCCGTGTGCCAAAAATAGGCCGCGGCACAGCCGCGCCTAAAAATACCCGCCCGAAGGCCGGGAGCCAAGTTCGGCCCAGCGGAAAAAGGCCACAAAACGGGTGGGCTATAGCCTTGGGGGTGGGGCTGCCCAACTTCGTCCGCCGGGACTCGAATGGCGCGACACTTTGCGAGGCACCTCTGTGTGCCAAAATAGGCCGCGGGCACAGCCGCGCTAAAAATACCCGCCCGGAAGGCCGGGCGCCAAGTTCGTCCAGCGAAAAAGGCCACAAAACGGGTGGGCTATAGCCTTGGCGGGAGGGGCTGGCCAACTTCGTCCGCCGGACTCGGAATGGCGCGACACTTTGCGAGGCACCTCCGCAGTGCCAAAATAGGTCAGCGGGCACAGCCACAAGACAAAAATACCTGCCCGATGGCCGGGGCGCCAAGTTCGTCCAGCGGAAAAAGGCCACAAAATCGGGTGGGCTATAGCCTTGGCGGGTGGGGTGGGCCAACTTCGTCCGCCGGACTCGGAATGGCGCGAGACTTTGCAAGGCGCTTCCGAGTGCCAAAAATAGGCATGGACAGAGCCGCCCCCAAAAATACCCGCCCGAAGGCCGGGTCGACAAGTTCGTCCAGCGGAAAAAGGCCACAAAATCGGGTGGGCTACGGCCTTGGGGGGTGGAGCGGGCCAACTCATCCGCTGGACTCAGAATGGCGCGAGACTTTGCAAGGCGCTCCGTGTGCTGTAATAGGCCGCGGCACAGTCACAAGACAAAAATACCCTCCCGATGGCCGGGCGCCAAGTTCGCCCAGCGGAAAAAGGCCAAAAAACGGTGGGCTATTGCCTTGGGGGTGGTGGCTGGCCATCGTCGTCCGCTGGACTCGGAATGGCGCGACACTTTGCGAGGCGCCCGTGTGCCAAAATAGGCCGCGGGCACAGCCGCGCCCAAAAATACTCCGCCCAAGGCCGCGCGGGCACTGCCGCGCCTAAAAATACCTGCCCGAAGGCCGGGCGCCAAGTTCATCCAGCGGAAAAAGGCCACAAAACGTGGTGGGCTATAGCCTTGGGGGTGGGGCTGGCCAACTGTCCGCCGGACTCGGAATGGCGCGAGACTTTGCAAGGTGCCTCCGTGTGCCAAAAATAGGCCGCGGGCACAGCCGCGCCCAAAAACTCCGCCCGAAGGTCGGGCGCCAAGTCTGGCCCAGCGGAAAAAGGCCACAAAACGGGTGGGCTATAGCCTTGGGGGTGGGGCTGGCCAACTTCTGTCCATTGGACTGAATGGCCCGAGACTTTACATGGTAAACATGTGCCAAAATAGGCCGCTGGCACAGCCACGCTAAAAATACCCGCCTCGAAGGCCGGCACCAAGTTCACCCAGCGGAAAAGGCCACAAAACGGGTGGCTATAGCCTTGGGGGGGGGCTCGCCTCTTCGTCCGCTGGACACCGGAATGGCGAGACTTTTGCGAGGCGCCCGTGTGTGGGGGCCAGGGCCGCGAGCACAGCCGCGGCGAAAATACCCGCTCGAAGGCCGGGCGCTGCTTCGTCCCAGCGGAAAAAAGGCCACAAAAACGGGGTGGCTATAGCCTTGGGAGGTGGGCTGGCCAACTGGTCCGCCGGACTCGGGAATGGCGCGAGACTTTGCAGGCACCTCCGTGTGCCAAAATAGGGCCGCGCGGGCACAGCCATGCCCAAAAATACCCGCCCGAAGGTCAAAAGTTCGGGTCCAGCGAAAAAGGCCACAAAAACGTGGGGGCTATAGCCTTGGGGGTGGGGGACAACTTCGGGTCTCGCCGGGACTCGGAATGGGGCGAGACTTGCGAGGCGCCTCCGTGTGCCAAAATAGGCCGCGGGCACAGCCGCGCCTGTGTGTACTCCGCCAAGGCCGGGAGCCAAGTTCGTCCAGCGGAAAAAGCTAAAACGGGTGGGCTATAGCCTTGGGGGGTGGGTTGGCCAACTTCGTCCGCTGACTCGGAATGGCACGAGACTTTGCGAGGTGCCTCTGAAAGTAAAAATAGGCCACGGTCACAGCCACTTAAAAATACCCGCTCAAGGCCGGGCGCCAAGTTCGTCCAGCGGAAAAGGCCACAAAAACGGTGGGCTATAGCCTTGGCGGGTGGGGCTGGCAACTTCGTCCGCCGGACTCGGAATGGCGCGACACTTCACATGCGAGGCACCTCCGTGCGCCAAAATAGGGTCGCTGGCACAGCCGGGCAAGACAAAATACCTGCCCGATGGCCGGGCGCCAAGTTCGCCCAGCGGAAAAGGCCACAAAATCGTGGTGGGCTATAGCTTGGGGGTGGGGTGGCCAACTGGGTCCGCCGACTGAATGGGCGCGAGACTTTGCAAGGCGCTGAAAAGCCAAAAATAGGCATGGACAGAGCCGCCTCAAAAATACCCGCCCAAGGCCAAGGCAAGTTCGCCCAGCGGAAAAGGCCACAAAATCGGGTGGGCTATAGCCTTGGGGGTGGAGCGGCCAACTGGCCCAGCCGGACTCGAATGGCGCGAGACTTTGCAAGGCGCCTCCGTGGTGCTGCCGGGCCAGGCCGCGGGCACAGCCGCTGAAAAAAATACCTCCCCGAAGGGCCGGGGCGCCAAGTTCGCTCCAGCGGAAAAAGGGCAGAAAACGGGTGGGCTATAGACTTGGGGTGGGCTGGCCAACGCCGCCCGCTGGACCTCGAATGGCGCGACACTTTGCGAGGCGCCTCCGTGTGCCAAAATAGGCCACGGGCACAGCCGCCTGAAAATACCCGCCCGAAGGCCGGGCGCCTAGTTCGGTCCAGCGGAAAAAGGCCACAAAACGGGTGGCTATAGCTTGGGGTGGGTTGGCCAACTGGTCCGCCGGACTCGAATGACGCGAGACTTCGCGAGGCGACTCCCGTGTGCCGTGGCCAGTCGCGGGCACTGCCGCGCCCAAAATACCCGCCCGAAGGCCGGCTCCAAGTTCGTCCAGCGGGAAAAAGGCCAAAAACGGGTGGGCTATAGCCTTGGGGGTGGGGTTGGCCAACGCTGTCCGCCGGACTCGAATGGCGCGAGACTTTACGAGGTGCCTCCGTGTTCCAAAAACAGGCCACGGGCACAGCCACGCCAAAAATACCCGCCCGAAGGCTGCGCCAAGTTCGCCAGCGGAAAAAGGCCACAAAACGGTGGCTATAGCCTTGGGGTGGGGTTGCCAACTGTCCGCTGGACTCGGAATGGCGCGAGACTTTACAAGGCATGCCCATGTGCTAAAATAGGCCAGCTGGCACAGCCGCAACAGGAATACCTGCCCCAAGGCCGGGCGCCAAGTTCGCCCAGCGGAAAAAGGCCACAAAAACGGGTGGGCTATAGCCTTGGGGGTGTGGGTTGGCCTACTGGGTCCGGCCGACACGGAATGGCGCGAGACTTTGCGAGGCACCTCCGTGCTGCCAAAAATAGGCCGCGGGCACTACCGCGCCCAAAATACCCGCCCGAAGGCCGGGGCGCCAAGTTCGTCCAGCGGAAAAAGGCCACAAAAACGGTGGGCTATAGCCTTGGGGTGGGGCTGGCCAACTCGTCCGCCTGGGCTCGGAATGGGGCGAGACTTTGCGAGGCGCCTCCGTGCTGCAAAATAGGCCGCGGGCACAGCAGCGCCAAAATACCCGCCCGAAGGCCGGGCGCCTAGTTCGTCCAAAAAACGGTGGGCGGAAAAATAAAAACGGGTGGGCTCGGAATGGTGCCTTGGGGGGGGCTGGCCAACTCTGGGCCGGGCGCCGGACTCGGGAATGGCGCTTAAGACTTTGGCTATAGGGGCCTGGCCAATGTACTGGACTCGGAATGGCGCGAGACTTTGCACAGCCGCGCCAAAAATACAGCCGCGAAGGCCGGGCGCCAAGTTCCTCCAGCGGAAAAAGCCACAAAACGTGCGCTATAGCCTGGGGCGGCTGGCTAACTTCGTCCACCAGCGCGAGACTTCATGCAGGGGCCTGCAGTGCTGCCAAAATAGGCTGCGGGCACAGCCGCGCCCAAAAATACCCGCCCGAAGGCCGGGGCGCCAAGTTCGTCCAGCGGAAAAAGGCCACAAAACGGGTGGGCTATAGCCTTGGGGGGTGGGGCTGGCCAACTTTGTCCGCCGGACTCGGAATGGCGCGAGATTTTGCGAGGCGCCTCCGTGTGCCAAAAATAGGCCGCGGGCACAGCCGCGCCTAAAAATACCCGCCCGAGGGCCGGGGCCCCAAGTTCGTCCAGCGGAAAAAGGCCACAAAAACGGGTGGGCTATAGTCTTGCGGGGTGGGGCTGGCCAACTTCGTCCGCCGGACTCGGAATGGCGCGAGACTTTACGAGGTGCCTCCGTGTGCCAAAAATAGGCCGCGGGCACAGCCGCGCCCAAAAATACCCACCCGAAGGCCGGGGCGCCAAGTTCGTCCAGCGGTAAAAGGCCACAAAAACGGGTGCGCTATAGCCTTGGGGGGTGGGGCTGGCCAACTTCGTCCGCCGGACTCGGAATGGCGCGAGACTTTGCGAGGCGCCTCCGTGTGCCAAAAATAGGCCGCGGGCACAGCCGCGCCCAAAAATACCCGCCCGAAGGCCCGGGCGCCAAGTTCTTCCCAGCGGAAAAAGGCCACAAAACGGGTGGGCTATAGCCTTGGGGGTGGGGCTGGCCAACTTCGTCCGCCCGGACTCGGAATGGCGCGAGACTTTGCGAGGCGCCCGTGTGCCAAAAATAGGCCGGGGGCACCGCCGCGCCCAAAAATACCCGCCTGAAGGCCGGGGAACCAAGTTCGTCCAGCGGAAAAAGGCCACAAAAACGGGTGGGCTATAGCCTTGGGGGGTGGTGCTGGCCAACTTCGTCCGCCGGACTCGGAATGGCGTGAGACTTTGCGAGGCGCCTCCGTGTGCCAAAAATAGGCTGCGCGCACCGCCGCACCCAAAAATACCCGCCTGAAGGCCGGGGCGCCAAGTTCGTCCAGCAGAAAAAGGCCACAAAAACGGGTGGGCTATAGCCTGGGGGGGTGGGGCTGGCCTACTTCGTCCGCCGACTCGGAATGGCGCGAGACATTGCGAGGCGCCTCTGTGTGCCAAAAATAGGCCCAAAAATACCCGCCCGAAGGCCGGGGCGCCAAGTTCGTCCAGCGGAAAAAGGCCACAAAAACGGGTGGGCTATAGCCTTGGGGGGTGGTGCTGGCCAACTTCGTCCGCCGGACTCGGAATGGCGCGAGACTTTGCGAGGCACCTCCGTGTGCCAAAAATAGGCCTCGTGCACTGCCGCGTCCAACAACACCCGACCGAAGGCCGGGCGCCAAGTTCGTCCAGCGGAAAAGGCCACAAAAACGGGTGGGCTATAGCCTTGGGGGTGGGGCTGGCCAACTTCGTCCGCCGGACTCGGAATGGCGCGAGACTTTGCGAGGCGCCTCCGTGCCAAAAAATAGGCCGCGGGCACAGCCGCGCCTAAAAATACCCGCCCGAAGGCCGGGCGCCAAGTTCGTCCAGCGAAAGGCCACAAAAACGGGTGTGCTTATAGCCCTTGGGGTGGGCTGGCCAACTTCATCCGCCCGACTCGGAATGGCGCGAGACTTCGCGAGGCCTCCATGGCAGTTAAAGGCGCTGACACAGCCGCGCCTGTGTCCAACTGCCGAAGGCCGGGCGCCAAGTCTGGCCCAGCGGAAAAGGCTACAAAAACAGGTGGGCTATAGCCTTGGGGGTGGCTGGCTAACCTGTCTGGCTGATCAGAATGGCGCGAGACTTGCAGGCGCCCGTGTGCCAAAATAGGCCGCGGGCACAGCCGCGCCAAAAATACCCGCCCGAAGGCCGGGCGCCAAGTTCGGCCCAGCGGAAAAAGGCCACAAAAACGGGTGGGCCATAGCCTTGGGGGTGGGGCTGGCCAAGTTCGTCCGCCGGACTCGGAATGGCGCGAGACTTTTGCGAGGCGCCTCCGTGTGCCAAAATAGGCCGCGGGCAAAGCCGCGCCCAAAAATACCCGCCCGAAGGCCGGGGCGCCAAGTTCGGACAGCGGAAAAAGGACACAGTACGGGTGGGCTATAGCCTTGGGGGGTGGGGCTGGCCAACTTCGTCCGCCGGACTCGGAATGGCGCGAGACTTTGCGAGGCGCCTCCGTGTGCCAAAAATAGGCCACGGGCACAGCCGCGCCCAAAAATACCCGCCCGAAGGCCGGGGAGCCAAGTTCGTCCAGCGGAAAAAGGCCACAAAAACGGGTGGGCTATAGCCTTGGGGGTGGGGAGGGCCAACTTCGTCGGCCGTACTCGTAATGGCGCTTGACTTTGCTAGGCACCTCGGTGTGCAAAAAATAGGCTAGGGGCACAGCCGCGCCAAAAACTACCCGCCCGAAGGCCGGGCGCCAAGTTCGCCCAGCGGAAAAAAGGCCACAAAAACGGGTGGGCTATAGCCTTGGGGGTGGGGCTGGCCAACTGTCCGCCGGACTCGGAATGGCGCGAGACTTTGCGAGGCGCCTCCGTGTGCCAAAAATAGGCCACGGGCACAGCCGCGCCAAAAATACCCGCCCGAAGGCCGGGCGCCAAGTTCGGCCCAGCGGAAAAAGGCCACAAAAACGGGTGGGCTATAGCCTTGGGGGTGGGGCTGGCCAACTTCGTCCGCCGGACTCGGAATGGCGCGAGACTTTGCGAGGCGCCTCCGTGTGCTGTGGCCAGGCCGCGGGCACAGCCGCGCCCAAAAATACCCCCGCCCGAAGGCCGGGCGCCAAGTTCGCCCAGCGGAAAAAGGCCACAAAAACGGGTGGGCTATAGCCTTGGGGGTGGGGCTGGCCAACTTCGTCCGCCGGACTCGGAATGGCGCGAGACTTTGCGAGGCGCCCCGTGTGCCAAAAATAGGCCACGGGCACAGCCGCGCCCAAAAATACCCGCCCAAGGCCGGGCGCGCCAAGTTCGTCCAGCGGAAAAAGGCCACAAAAACGGGTGGGCTATAGCCTTGGGGTGGGGCTGGCCAACTCGTCCGCCGGACTCGAATGGCGCGAGACTTTGCGAGGCGCCTCCGTGTGTGTGCCAAAATAGGCCGCGGGCACAGCCGCGCCCAAAAATACCCGCCCGAAGGCCGGGCGCCAAGTTCGCCCAGCGGAAAAGGCCACAAAACGGGTGGGCTATAGCCTTGGGGGTGGGGCTGGCCAACTTCGTCCGCCGGACTCGGAATGGCGCGAGACTTTGCGAGGCGCCTCCGTGTGCAAAAATAGGCCACGGGCACAGCCGCGCCCAAAAATACCCGCCCGAAGGCCGGGCGCCAAGTTCGCCCAGCGGAAAAGGCCACAAAAACGGGTGGGCTATAGCCTTGGGGGTGGGGCTGGCCAACTCGTCCGCCGGACTCGGAATGGCGCGAGACTTTGCGAGGCGCCTCCGTGTGCTGCAAAATAGGCCGCGGCACAGCCGCGCCAAAAATACCCGCCCGAAGGCCGGGCGCCAAGTTCGCCCAGCGGAAAAAGGCCACAAAAACGGGTGGGCTATAGCCTTGGGGGTGGGGCTGGCCAACTTCGTCCGCTGGACTCGGAATGGCGCGAGACTTTGCGAGGCCTCCGTGTGCCAAAAATAGGCCATGGGCACAGCCGCGCCCAAAAATACCCGCCCGAAGGCCGGGCGCCAAGTTCGTCCAGCGGAAAAAGGCCACAAAAACGGGTGGGCTATAGCCTTGGGGGTGGGGCTGGCCAACTTCTGTCCGCCGGACTCGGAATGGCGCGAGACTTTGCGAGGCGCGCTCCGTGTGCCAAAAATAGGCCGCGGGCACAGCCGCGCCAAAAATACCCGCCCGAAGGCCGGGCGCCAAGTTCGTCCAGCGGAAAAGGCCACAAAACGGGTGGGCTATAGCCTTGGGGGTGGGGCTGGCCAACTTCGTCCGCCGGACTCGGAATGGCGCGAGACTTTGCGAGGCGCCTCCGTGTGCCAAAAATAGGCCGCGGGCACAGCCGCGCCCAAAAATACCCGCCCGAAGGCCGGGCGCCAAGTTCGGCCCAGCGGAAAAAGGCCACAAAAACGGGTGGGCTATAGCCTTGGGGGTGGGGCTGGCCAACTTCGTCCGCCGGACTCGGAATGGCGCGAGACTTTGCGAGGCGCCTCCGTGTGCCAAAAATAGGCCAGCGGGGCACAGCCGCGCCAAAAATACCCGCCCGAAGGCCGGGCGCCAAGTCTGCCCAGCGGAAAAAGGCCACAAAAACGGGTGGGCTATAGCCTTGGGGGTGGGGCTGGCCAACTTCGTCCGCCGGACTCGAATGGCGCGAGACTTTGCGAGGCGCCTCCGTGTGCCAAAATAGGCCACGGGCACAGCCGCGCCCAAAAATACCCGCCCGAAGGCCGGGCGCCAAGTTCGGCCCAGCGGAAAAAGGCCACAAAACGGGTGGGCTATAGCCTTGGGGGTGGGGCTGGCCAACTCGTCCGCCGGACTCGGAATGGCGCGAGACTTTGCGAGGCGCCTCCGTGTGCCAAAAATAGGCCGCGGGCACAGCCGCGCCCAAAAATACCCGCCCAAGGCCGGGCGCCAAGTTCGCCCAGCGGAAAAAGGCCACAAAAACGGGTGGGCTATAGCCTTGGGGGTGGGGCTGGCCAACTCGTCCGCCGGACTCGGAATGGCGCGAGACTTTGCGAGGCGCCTCCGTGTGCCAAAAATAGGCCGCGGGCACAGCCGCGCCCAAAAAATACCCGCCCGAAGGCCGGGCGCCAAGTTCGGCCCAGCGGAAAAAAAGGCCACAAAAACGGTGGGCTATAGCCTTGGGGGTGGGGCTGGCCAACTTCGTCCGCCGGACTCGGAATGGCGCGAGACTTTGCGAGGCGCCCTCCGTGGGCCAAAATAGGCCGCGGGCACAGCCGCGCCCAAAAATACCCGCCCAAGGCCGGGCGCCAAGTTCCTACAGTGGAAAAAGGCACCAAAAACGCGTGGGCTATAGCCTTGGGGGTGGGGCTGGCCAACTTCGTCCGCCGGACTCGGAATGGCGCGAGACTTTGCGAGGCACCTCCGTGTGCCAAAATAGGCCGCGGGCACAGCCGCGCCAAAAATACCCGCCCGAAGGCCGGGCGCCAAGTTCGCCCAGCGGAAAAGGCCACAAAAACGGGTGGGCTATAGCTTTGGGGGGTGTGGCTGGCCAACTTCGTCCGCCGGACTCGGAATGGCGCGAGACTTTGCGAGGCACCTCCGTCTGCCAAAAATAGGCCACGGGCACAGCCGCGCCCAAAAATACCCCCCAGAAGCACGGGCCGCCAAGTTCTACCAGCGGAAATAAGCCACAAAAACGGGTGGGGCTATAGCCTTGGGGGGGGGTGGCCAACTTCGTCCGCCGGACTCGGAATGGCGCGAGACTTTGCGAGGCACCTCCGTGTGCCAAAAAAATAGGCCGCGGGGCACAGCCGCGCCCAAAAATACCCACCCGAAGGCCGGGGCGCCATGTTCGTCCAGCGGAAAAAAGGCCACAAAAACGGGTGGGCTAGAGCCTTGGGGAGTGGGGCTGGCCAACTTCGTCCGCCGGACTCGGAATGGCGCGAGACTTTGCGAGGCGCCTCCGTGTGCCAAAAATAGGCCGCGGGCACAGCTGCGCCCAAAAAAATCCCCGCCAGAGGCCGGGCGCCAAGTTCGCCCAGCGGAAAAGGCCACAAAAACGGGTGGGCTATAGCCTTGGGGTGGGGCTGGCCAACTTCTCGTCCGCCGGACTCGGAATGGCGCGAGACTTTGCGAGGCGCCTCCGTGCCAAAAATAGGCCGCGGGCACAGCCGCGCCCAAAAATACCCGCCCAAGGCCGGGCGCCAAGTTCGGCCCAGCGGAAAAAGGGAAAAGGCCCAAAACGGGTGGGCTATAGCCTTGGGGGTGGGGCTGGCCAACTTCGTCCGCCGGACTCGGAATGGTGCGAGACTTTGCGAGGCGCCTCCGTGTGCCAAAATAGGCCACGGGCACAGCCGCGCCCAAAAATACCCGCCCGAAGGCCGGGGCGCCAAGTTCGTCCAGCGGAAAAATGCCACAAAAACGGGTGGGCTATAGCCTTGGGGGGTGGGGCTGGCCAACTTCGTCCGCCGGACTCGGAATGGCGCGAGACTTTGCGAGGCACCTCCGTGTGCCAAAATAGCCCGCGGGCACAGCCGCGCCCAAAAATACCCGCCCAAAGGCCGGGCGCCAAGTTCGGCCCAGCGGAAAAAGGCCACAAAACGGGTGGGCTATAGCCTTGGGGGTGGGGCTGGCCAACTTCGTCCGCCGGACTCGGAATGGCGCGAGACTTGCGAGGCGCCTCCGTGTGCCAAAAATAGGCCGCGGCACAGCCGCGCCAAAAATACCCGCCCGAAGGCCGGGCGCCAAGTTCGTCCAGCGGAAAAAGGCCACAAAAACGGGTGGGCTATAGCCTTGGGGGTGGGGCTGGCCAACTTCGTCCGCCGGACTCGAATGGCGCGAGACTTTGCGAGGCGCTCCGTGTGCCAAAATAGGCCGCGGGCACAGCCGCGCCAAAAATACCCGCCCGAAGGCCGGGCGCCAAGTTCGGCCCAGCGGAAAAAGCCACAAAACGGGTGGGCTATAGCCTTGGGGGTGGGGCTGGCCAACTTCGTCCGCCGGACTCGGAATGGCGCGAGACTTTGCGAGGCGCCTCCGTGTGCCAAAAATAGGCCGCGGGCACAGCCGCGCCCAAAATACCCGCCCGAAGGCCGGGCGCCAAGTTCGGCCCAGCGGAAAAAGGCCACAAAAACGGGTGGGCTATAGCCTTGGGGGTGGGCTGGCCAACTTCGTCCGCCGGACTCGGAATGGCGCGAGACTTTGCGAGGCGCCTCCGTGTGCCAAAAATAGGCCAGCGGGCACAGCCGCGCCTAAAAATACCCGCCCGAAGGCCGGGCGCCAAGTTCGTCCAGCGGAAAAAGGCCACAAAACGGGTGGGCTATAGCCTTGGGGGTGGGGCTGGCCAACTTCGTCCGCCGGACTCGGAATGGCGCGAGACTTTGCGAGGCGCCTCCGTGTGCCAAAAAAAAGCCCGGGGCACAGCCGCGACCAAAAATACCCGCCCGAAGGCCGGGGCGCCAAGTTCGTCCAGCGGAAAAAGGCCACAAAAACGGGTTGGCTATAGCCTTGGGGGGTGGGGCTGGCCAACTTCGTCCGCAGGACTCGGAATGGCGTGAGACTTTGCGAGGCGCCTCCGTGTGCCAAAAATAGGGCACGGGCACAGCCGCGCCTAAAAATACCCGCCCGAAGGCCAGGGCGCCAAGTTCGTCCAGCGGAGAAAGGCCACAAAAACAGGTGGGCTATAGCCTTGGGGGGTGGGGCTGGCCAACTTCGTCCGCCGGACTCGGAATGGCGCGAGACTTTGCGAGGCGCCTCCGTGTGCCAAAAATAGGCCAGGGCACAGCCGCGCCAAAAATACCCGCCCGAAGGCCGGGCGCCAAGTTCGTCCAGCGGAAAAAGGCCACAAAAACGGGTGGGCTATAGCCTTGGGGGGTGGGGCTGGCCAACTTCGTCCGCCGGACTCGGAATGGCGCGAGACTTTGCGAGGCGCCTCCGTGTGCCAAAAATAGGCAGCGGGCACAGCCGCGACCAAAAATAACCGCCCGAAGGCCGGGCGCCAAGTTCGTCCAGCGGAAAAGGCCACAAAACGGGTGGGCTATAGCCTTGGGGGTGGGGCTGGCCAACTTCGTCCGCCGGACTCGGAATGGCGCGAGACTTTGCGAGGCGCCTCCGTGTGCCAAAAATAGGCCAGCGGGCACAGCCGCGCCCAAAAAATACCCGCCCGAAGGCCGGGCGCCAAGTTCGCCCAGCGGAAAAAGGCCACAAAAACGGGTGGGCTATAGCCTTGGGGGTGGGGCTGGCCAACTTCGTCCGCCGGGACTCGGAATGGCGCGAGACTTTGCGAGGCGCCTCCGTGTGCCAAAAATAGGCCGCGGGCAGCCGCGCCTAAAAATACCCGCCCGAAGGCCGGGCGCCAAGTTCGCCCAGCGGAAAAAGGCCACAAAACGGGTGGGCTATAGCCTTGGGGGTGGGGCTGGCCAACTCGTCCGCCGGACTCGGAATGGCGCGAGACTTTGCGAGGCGCCTCCGTGTGCCAAAAATAGGCCATGGGCACAGCCGCGCCCAAAAATACCCGCCCGAAGGCCGGGCGCCAAGTTCGCCCAGCGGAAAAGGCCACAAAACGGGGTGGGCTATAGCCTTGGGGGTGGGGCTGGCCAACTTCGTCCGCTGACTCGGAATGGCGCGAGACTTTGCGAGGCGCCTCCGTGTGCCAAAAATAGGCCACGGGCACAGCCGCGCCCAAAAAATACCCGCCCGAAGGCCGGGCGCCAAGTTCGCCCAGCGGAAAAAGGCCACAAAACGGGTGGGCTATAGCCTTGGGGGTGGGGCTGGCCAACTCGTCCGCCGGACTCGGAATGGCGAGACTTTGCGAGGCGCCTCCGTGTGCCAAAAATAGGCCATGGGCACAGCCGCGCCAAAAATACCCGCCCGAAGGCCGGGCGCCAAGTTCGCCCAGCGGAAAAAGTCCACAAAAACGGGTGGGCTATAGCCTTGGGGGTGGGGCTGGCCAACTTCGTCCGCCGGACTCGGAATGGCGCGAGACTTTGCGAGGCACCTCCGTGTGCCAAAAATAGGCCAGCGGGCACAGCCGCGCCCAAAAAATACCCGCCCGAAGGCCGGGCGCCAAGTTCGCCCAGCGGAAAAAGGCCAAAAACGGGTGGGCTATAGCCTTGGGGGTGGGGCTGGCCAACTTCGTCCGCCGGACTCGGAATGGCGCGAGACTTTGCGAGGCGCCTCCGTGTGCCAAAAATAGGCCGCGGGCACAGCCGCGCCTAAAAATACCCGCCCGAAGGCCGGGCGCCAAGTTCTGGCCCAGCGGAAAAAGGCCACAAAACGGGTGGGCTATAGCCTTGGGGGTGGGGCTGGCCAGCTTCGTCCGCCGGACTCGGAATGGCGCAAGACTTTGCGAGTCGCCTCCGTGTGCCAAAAATAGGCCGCGGGCACAGCCGCGCCAAAAATACCCGCCCGAAGGCCGGGCGCCAAGTTCGCCCAGCGGAAAAAGGCCACAAAAACGGGTGGGCTATTGCCTTGGGGGGTGGGCCTGGCCAACTTCGTCCGCCGGACTCGGAATGGCGCCAGACTTTGCGAGGCACCTCCGTGCCAAAAAGAGGCCGCGGGGACAGCCGCGCCCGAAAATACCCGCCCGAAGGCCGGGGCGCCAAGTTCGTCCAGCGGAAAAAGGCCACAAAAACGGGTGGGCTATAGCCTTGGGGGTGGGGCTGGCCAACTTCGTCCGCCGGACTCGGAATGGCGCGAGACTTTGCGAGGCGCCTCCGTGTACCAAAAATAGGCCGCGGGCACAGCCGCGCCAAAAAAAACCCGCCCAAGGCCGGGCGCCAAGTTCGCCCAGCGGAAAAGGCCACAAAACGGGTGGGCTATAGCCTTGGGGGGTGGGGCTGGCCAACTTCGTCCGCTGGACTCGGAATGGCGCGAGACTTTGCGAGGCGCCTCCGTGTGCCAAAAATAGGCCGCGGGCACAGCCGCGCCCTAAAATACCCGCCCGAAGGCCGGGGCGCCAAGTTCGTCCAGCGGAAAAAGGCCACAAAAAAACGGGTGGGCTATAGCCTTGGGGGGTGGGGCTGGCCAACTTCGTCCGCCGGACTCGGAATGGCGCGAGACTTTGCGAGGCGCCTCCGTGTGCCAAAAATAGGCCGCGGGCACAGCCGCGCCCAAAAATACCCGCCCGAAGGCCGGGGCGCCAAGTTCGTCCAGCGGAAAAAGGACACAAAAACGGGTGGGCTATAGCCTTGGGGGGTGGGGCTGGCCAACTTCATCCGCCGGACACGGAATGGCACGAGACTTTGCGAGGCGCCTCAGTGTGCCAAAAATAGGCCACGGGCACAGCCGCGCCCAAAAATACCCGCCCAAAAAAGGCCACAAAAGCGGGTGGGCTATAGCCTTGGGGGGTGCGGCTGGCCAACTTCGTCCGCCGGACTCGGAATGGCGCGAGACTTTGCGAGGCACCTCCGTGTGCCAAAAATAGGCCGCGGGAACAGCCGCACCCAAAAATACCCGGCCGAAGGCCGGGGCGCCCAATTCGTCCAGCGGAAAAAGGCCACAAAAACGGGTGGGCTATAGCCTTGGGGGGTGGAGCTGGCCTACTTCGTCCGCCGGACTCGGAATGGCACGAGACTTTGTGAGGCGCCTCCGTGTGCCAAAAATAGGCCGCGGGCACAGCCGCGCCCAAAAATACCCGCCCGAAGGCCGGGGCGCCAAGTTCGTCCAGCGGAGAAGGCCACAAAAACGGGTGGGCTATAGCCTTGGGGGGTGGGGCTGGCCAACTTCGTCCGCCGGACTCGGAATGGCGCGAGACTTTGCGAGGCGCCTCCGTGTGCTAAAAATAGGCCGCGGGCACAGCCGCGCCCAAAAATACCCGCCCGAAGGCCGGGGCGCCAAGTTCGTCCAGCGGAAAAAGGCCACAAAAACGGGTGGGTTATAGCCTTGGGGGGTGGGGCTGGCCAACTTCGTCCGCCGGACTGGGAATGGCGCGAGACTTTGCGAGGCGCCTCCGTATGCCAAAAATAGGCCGCGGGCACAGCCGCGCCGAAAAATAACCGCCCGAAGGCCGGGGCGCCAAGTTCGTCCAGCGGAAAAAGGCCACAAAAACGGGTGGGCTATAGCCTTGGGGGGTGGGGCTGGCCAACTTCGTCCGCCGGACTCGGAATGGCGCGAGACTTTGCGAGGCGCCTCCGTGTGCCAAAAATAGGCAGCGGGAACAGCAGCGCCCAAAAATACCCGCCCGAAGGCCGGGGCGCCAAGTTCGTCCAGTGGAAAAAGGCCACAACAACGGTAGGGCAATAGACTTGGGGGGAGTGGCTGGACAACTTCGTCCGCCGGAATCGGAATGTCGCGAGACTTTGCGAGGCGCCTCCGTGGGCAAAATAAAAATAAAATAGGCCGGCACAGCCGCGCAAAAATACCGCCCGAAGGCCGGGGCGCAAAGTTCGTCCAGCGGAAAAAGGCCACAAAACGGGTGGGCTATAGCCTTGGGGGTGGGGCTGGCCAACTCGTCCGCCGGACTCGGAATGGCGCGAGACTTTGCGAGGTGCCTCCGTGTGCCAAAAATAGGCCACGGGCACAGCCACGCCCAAAAATACACGGCCGAAGGCCGGGGCGCCAAGTTCGTCCAGCGGAAAAAGGCCACAAAAACGGGTGGGCTATAGCCTTGGGGGGTGGGGCTGGCCAACTTCATCCGCCGGACTCGGAATGGCGCGTACTTTGCGAGGCGCCTCCGTGTGCCAAAAATAGGCCGCGGGCACAGCCGCGCCCAAAAATACCCGCCCGAAGGCCGGGGCGCCAAGTTCGTCCAGCGGAAAAAGGCCACAAAAACGGGTGGGCTATAGCCTTGGGGGGTGGGGCTGGCCAACTTCGTCCGCCGGACTCGGAATGGCGCGAGACTTTGCGCATGGGCTCCGTGTGCCAAAAATAGGCCACGGGCACAGCCGCGCCCAAAATACCCGCCCGAAGGCCGGGCGCCAAGTTCGCCCAGCGGAAAAAGGCCACAAAAACGGGTGGGCTATAGCCTTGGGGGTGGGGCTGGCCAACTCGTCCGCCTGACTCGGAATGGCGCGAGACTTTGCGAGGCGCCTCCGTGTGCAAAATAGGCCGCGGGCACAGCCGCGCCCAAAAATACCGGCCCGACGGCCGGGGGGCAACGTTCGCCCAGCGGAAAAAGGCCAAAAACAGGGTGGGATTTAGCCTTGGGGGTTGTGGCTGGCCAACTCAGTCCGCAGGACTCGGAATGGCGCGAGACTTTGCGAGGCGCCTCCGTGTGCCAAAATAGGCCGCGGGCACAGCCGCGCCCAAAATACCCGCCCGAAGGCCGGGCGCCAAGTCTGGCCCAGCGGAAAAGGCCACAAAAACGGGTGGGCTATAGCCTTGGGGTGGGGGCTGGCCAACTTCGTCCGCCGGACTCGGAATGGCGCGAGACTTTTGCGAGGCACCTCCGTGTGCCAAAAATAGGCAGCGGGCACAGCCAGCCGCCCAAAATACCCGCCCGAAGGCCGGGCGCCAAGTTCGTCCAGCGGAAAAGGCCACAAAACGGGTGGGCTATAGCCTTGGGGGTGGGGCTGGCCAACTTCGTCCGCTGGACTCGGAATGGCGCGAGACTTTGCGAGGCGCCTCCGTGTGCCAAAAATAGGCCATGGCACAGCCGCGCCTAAAAATACCCGCCCAAGGCCGGGCGCCAAGTTCGTCCAGCGGAAAAAGGCCACAAAAACGGGTGGGCTATAGCCTTGGGGGGTGGGGCTGGCCAACTTCGTCCGCCGGACTCGGAATGGCGCGAGACTTGCGAGGCGCCTCCGTGTGCCAAAAATAGGCAGAGGGCACAGCCCCGACCAAAAAAACCCGCCCGAGGGCCTGGGCGACAAGTTCGTCCAGCGGAAAAAGGCCACAAAAACGGGTGGGCTATAGCCTTGGGGGTGGGGCTGGCCAACTTCGTCCGCCGGACTCGGAATGGCGCGAGACTTTGCGAGGAACCTCCGTGTGCCAAAATAGGTCAGCGGGCACAGCCGCGCCTAAAAATACCCGCCCGAAGGCCGGGCGCCAAGTTCGGCCCAGCGGAAAAAGGCCACAAAAACGGGTGGGCTATAGCCTTGGGGGGTGGGGCTGGCCAACTTCGTCCGCCGGACTCGGAATGGCGCGAGACTTTGCGAGGCGCCTCCGTGTGCCAAAAATAGGCCGCGGGCACAGCCGCGCCCAAAAATACCCCCCCAAGGCCCGGGCGCCAAGTTCGTCCAGCGGAAAAAGGCCACAAAAACGGGTGGGCTATAGCCTTGGGGGGTGGGGCTGGCCAACTTCGTCCGCCGGACTCGGAATGGCGCGAGACTTTGCGAGGCGCCTCCGTGTGCCAAAAATAGGCAGCGGGCACAGCCGCGCCCAAAAATACCCGCCCGAAGGCCGGGCGCCAAGTTCGTCCTGCGGAAAAAGGCCACAAAAACGGGTGGGCTATAGCCTTGGGGGGTGGGGCTGGCCAACTTCGTCCGCCGGACTCGGAATGGCGCGAGACTTTGCGAGGCGCCTCCGTGTGCCAAAAATAGGCCGCGGGCACAGCCGCGCCCAAAAATACCCGCCCGAAGGCCGGGGCGCCAAGTTCGTCCAGCGGAAAAAGGCCACAAAAACGGGTGGGCTATAGCCTTGGGGGGTGGGGCTGGCCAACTTCATCCGGGGGACTCGGAATGGCGCGAGACTTTGCGAGGCGCCTCCGTGTGCCAAAAATAGGCCGCGGGCACAGCCGCGCCCAAAAATACCCGCCCGAAGGCCGGGGCGCCACGTTTGTCCAGCGGTAAAAGGCCACAAAACCGGGTGGGCTATAGCCTTGGGGGGTGGGGCTGGCCAACTTCGTCCGCCGGACTCGGAATGGCGCGAGACTTTGCAAGGCACCTCCGTGTGCCAAAAATAGGCCGCGGGCACAGCCGCGCCCAAAAATACCCGCCCGAAGGCCGGGGCGCCAAGTTCGTCCCCAGCGGAAAAAGGCCACAAAACGGGTGGGCTATAGCCTTGGGGGTGGGGCTGGCCAACTTCGTCCGCCGGATTCGGAATGGCGCGAGACTTTGCGAGGCGCTCCGTGTGCAAAAATAGGCCGCGGGCACAGCCGCGCCAAAAATACCCGCCCAAGGCCGGGCGCCAAGTTCGTCCAGCGGAAAAAGGCCACAAAAACGGGTGGGCTATAGCCTTGGGGGTGGGGCTGGCCAACTTCGTCCGCCGGACTCGGAATGGCGCGAGACTTTGCGGCACCACCGTGTGCCAAAATAGGCCGCGGGCACAGCCGCGCCCAAAAATACCCGCCCGAAGGCCGGGGCGCCAAGTTCGTCCAGCGGAAAATGGCCACAAAAACGGGTGGGCTATAGCCTTGGGGGGTGGGGCTGGCCAACTTCGTCCGCCGGACTCGGAATGGCACGAGACTTTGTGAGGCGCCTCCGTGTGCCAAAAATAGGCCCCGGGTGCAGCCGCGCCCAAAAATACCCGCCCGAAGGCCGGGGCGCCAAGTTCATCCAGCGGAAAAAGGCTACAAAAACGGGTGGGCTATAGCCTTGGGGGGTGGGGCTGGCCTACTTCGTCCGCCGGACTCGGAATGGCGCGAGACTTTGCGAGGTGCCTCCGTATGCCAAAAATAGGCAGCGGGCACAGCCGCGCCCAAAAATACCCGCCCGAAGGCTAGGGCGCCAAGTTCGTCCAGCGGAAAAAGGCCACAAAAACGGGTGGGCTATAGCCTTGGGGGGTGGGGCTGGCCAACTTCGTCCGCCGGACTCGGAATGGCGCGAGACTTTGCGAGGCACCTACGTGTGCCAAAAATAGGCAGCGGGCACAGCCGCGCCCAAAAATACCCGCCCGAAGGCCGGGGCGCCAAGTTCGTCCAGCGGAAAAAGGCCACAAAAACGGGTGGGCTATAGCCTTGGGGGGTGGGGCTGGCCAACTTCGTCCGCCGGACTCGGAATGGCGCGAGACTTTGCGAGGCGCCTCCGTGTGCCAAAATAGGCCACGGGCAGCCGCGCCAAAAATACCCGCCCGAAGGCCGGGGCGCCAAGTTCGTCCAGCGGAAAAAGGCCACAAAAACGGGTGGGCTATAGCCTTGGGGGGTGGGGCTGGCCAACTTCGTCCGCCGGACTCGGAATGGCGCGAGACTTTGTGAGGCGCCTCCGTGTGCCAAAAATAGGCTGCGGGCACAACCGCACCCAAAAATACCCGCCTAAAGGCCGGGGCGCCAAGTTCGTCCAGCGGAAAAAGCCACAAAAACGGGTGGGCTATAGCCTTGGGGGGTGGGGTTGGCCAACTTTGTCCGCCGGACTCGGAATGGCACGAGACGTTGCGAAGCACCTCCGTGTGCCAAAAATAGGCCGCGGGCACAGCCGCGCCCAAAAATACCCGCCCGAAGGCTGGGGCGCCAAGTTCGTCCAGCGGAAAAAGGCCACAAAAACGGGTGGGCTATAGCCTTGGCGGGTGGGGCTGGCCAACTTCGTCCGCCGGACTCGGAATGGCGCGAGACTTTGCGAGGCGCCTCCGTGTGCCAAAAATAGGCCACGGGCACAGCCGCGCCCAAAAATACCCGCCTGAAGGCCGGGGCGCCAAGTTCGTCCAGCGGAAAAAGGCCACAAAAACGGGTGGGCTATAGCCTTGGGGGGTGGGGCTGGCCAACTTCGTCCGCCGGACTCGGAATGGCGCGAGACTTTGCGAGGCGCCTCCGTGTGCCAAAAATAGGCCGCGGGCACAGCCGCGCCCAAAAATACCCGCCCGAAGGCCAGGGCGCCAAGTTCGTCCAGCGGAAAAAGGCCACAAAAACGGGGTGGGCTCTAGCCTTGGGGTGTGGGGCTGGCCAACTTCGTCCGCCGGCATGGGAATGGCGCGAGACGTTGCGAGGCGCATCCGTGTCCAAAAAATACGCCTCGGGCACAGCCGCGCCAAAAAATACCCTCCCGACGCGCTGTGCGCAAAGTACGTCCTGCGGATAAAGGCCACAAAAACGGGTGGGCTATAGCCTTGGGGGTGGGGCTGGCCAACTTCGTCCGCCTGGACTCGGAATGGCGCGAGACTTTGCGAGGCGTCCGTGTGCCAAAAATAGGCCGCGGGCACAGCCGCGCCAAAAATACCCGCCCGAAGGCCGGGCGCCAAGTTCGTCCAGCGGAAAAAGGCCACAAAAACGGGTGGGCTATAGCCTTGGGGGTGGGGCTGGCCAACTTCCGCCGGACTCGGAATGGCGCGAGACTTTGCGAGGCACCTCCGTGTGCCAAAAATAGGCCGGGGCACAGCCGCCCAAAAATACCCGCCCGAGGCCGGGCGCCAAGTTCGCCCAGCGGAAAAAGGCCACAAAACGGGTGGGCTATAGCCTTGGGGGTGGGGCTGGCCAACTTCGTCCGCCGGACTCGGAATGGCGCGAGACTTTGCGAGGCGCCTCCGTGTGCCAAAAATAGGCCGCGGCCACAGCCGCGCCCAAAAATACCCGCCCGAAGGCCGGGGCGCCAAGTTCGTCCAGCGGAAAAAGGCCACAAAAACGGGTGGGCTATAGCCTTGGGGGTTGGGGCTGGCCAACTCTGTCCGCCGGACTCGGAATGGCGCGAGACTTTGCGAGGCGCCTCCGTGTGCCAAAAATAGGCCACGGTCACAGCCGCGCCCAAAAATACACGCCCGAAGGCCGGGGCGCCAAGTTCGGCCCAGCGGAAAAAGGCCACAAAACGGGTGGGCTATAGCCTTGGGGGTGGGGCTGGCCAACTTCGTCCGCCGGACTCGGAATGGCGAGACTTTGCGAGGCACCTCCGTGTGCCAAAAAAATAGGACCGGGGCACAGCCGCGCCAAAAATACCCGCCCGAAGGCCGGGCGCCAAGTTCGCCCAGCGGAAAAAGGCCACAAAACGGGTGGGCTATAGCCTTGGGGGTGGGGCTGGCCAACTTCATCCGCCGGACTCGGAATGGCGCGAGACTTTGCGAGGCGCCTCCGTGTGCCAAAAATAGGCCGCGGGCACAGCCGCGCCTAAAAATACCCGCCCGAAGGCCGGGCGCCAAGTTTGTCCAGCGGAAAAGGCCACAAAAACGGGTGGGCTATAGCCTTGGGGGTGGGGCTACTAACTCATTCGCCTCGGACCTCGGAATGGCAACTCTGCGAGGCGCCTGCAGCTGGGGGCCAGGCTGCGGGCACAGCCGCGCCCAAAAATACCCTCCCGAAGGCCGGGGCGCCTAAAATCGTCTAGTGAAAAAGGCTTACAAAATCAGGTGGGCTTTACAGCGGCCTTGAGGGTGGGGTCAACACCTGTCCAGCTGACCCGAATGCGCGAGACTCGCGAGCGCCCGTGCCAAAATAGGCCAGGCACAGTCGCCTAATAATACCCACCCGAAGGCCAGGGCACAAAGTCTGTCCAGCTGGAAAAGGCCAGCAAAAACGGGTGGCTTATAGCCTGGGTGGGGCTGGCTAATCATCCGCTGACTCGAATGGCATTTTGTGACTTTCATGAGGCACCTCCGCAGCCAAAATAGGCCGTAGGGCACAGTCACTTCCAAAAATACCCGGCTCAAGGTCACGCCAAAATCAGCTGAAAAAAGGCCACAAAAACGGTGGGCTATAGCCTTGGGGGTGGGGCTGGCCAACTTCGTCCGCCGGACTCGGAATGGCGCGAGACTTTGCGTTGCGCCTCCGTGTGCCAAAAATAGGCCGCGGGCACAGCCGCGCCAAAAATACCCGCCCGAAGGCCGGGCGCCAAGTTCGTCCAGCGGAAAAGGCCACAAAACGGGTGGGCTATAGCCTTGGGGGTGGGGCTGGCCAACTTCGTCCGCCGGACTCGAATGGCGCGAGACTTTGCGAGGCACCTCCGTGTGCCAAAAATAGGCCGCGGCACAGCCGCGCCAAAAATACCCGCCCGAAGGCCGGGCGCCACGTTCGCCCAGCGGAAAAAGGCCACAAAAACGGGTGGGCTATAGCCTTGGGGGGTGGGGCTGGCCAACTTCATCCGCCGGACTCGGAATGGCGCGAGACTTTGCGAGGCGCCTCCGTGTGCCAAAAATAGGCCGCGGGCACAGCCGCGCCCAAAATACCCGCCCGAAGGCCGGGCGCCAAGTTCGGCCCAGCGGAAAAAGGCCACAAAACGGGTGGGCTATAGCCTTGGGGGTGGGGCTGGCCAACTCGTCCGCCGGACTCGGAATGGCGCGAGACTTTGCGAGGCGCCTCCGTGTGCCAAAATAGGCAGCGGGCACAGCCGCGCCTTAAAAATACCCGCCCGAAGGCCGGGCGCCAAGTTCGGTCCAGCGGAAAAAGGCCACAAAACGGGTGGGCTATAGCCTTGGGGTGGGGCTGGCCAACTTCGTCCGCCGGACTCGGAATGGCGCGAGACTTTGCGAGGCGCCTCCGTGTGCCAAAAAATAGGCCATGGGCACAGCCGCGCCCAAAAATACCCGCCCGAAGGCCGGGCGCCAAGTTCGCCCAGCGGAAAAAGGCCACAAAACGGGTGGGCTATAGCCTTGGGGGTGGGGCTGGCCAACTTCGTCCGCCGGACTCGGAATGGCGCGAGACTTTGCGAGGCACCTCCGTGTGCCAAAAATAGGCCGCGGCACAGCCACGCCTAAAAATACCGCCCAAGGCCGGGCGCAAGTTCGCCCAGCGGAAAAAGGCCACAAAAACGGGTGGGCTATAGCCTTGGGGTGGGGCTGGCCAACTTCCGTCCTGGGCCGGACTCGGAATGGCGCGAGACTTGCGAGGCACCTCCGTGGGCCAGGCCATGGAACAGCCGCCTCTCAAAATACCCCGCCAGAAGGCCGGGCGCCAAGTTCATCCAGCGGAAAAAGGCCAAAAAACGGGTGGGCTATAGCCTTGGGGGTGGGGCTGGCCGGCTCTGTCCACTGGACTCGGAATGGCGCAAGACTTTGCGAGGCGCCTCCGTGTGCTGGGACCAGGGGCACAGGGCGACAGCCAAAAAAAATACCCGCCCGAAGGTCGGGCGCCAAGTTCGCCCAGCGGAAAAAGGCCACAAAACGGGTGGGCTATAGCCTTGGGGGTGGGGCTGGCCAACCCGTCCGCCTCGGACTCGGAATGGCGCGAGACTTTACGCAGGCGCCTCCGGGTTCCAAACTAGCCAGCGGGCACAGCCGGCTACAAAAATACCCGCCCTCGAAGGCCGGGGCGCCAAGTTCATTCAGCGGAAAAAGGCTACAAAACGGGTGGGCTATAGCCTTGGGGGTGGGGCTGGCCAACTTTGTCCGCTGACTGAATGGTGCGCAGACTTTGCGAGGCGCCTCCAGAAAAAGCAGCCAAAATAGGCCGCTGGGCACAGCCGCGCCTGTAATACCCGCCCGAAAGCCGGGCGCGAAGTTCGGCCCATGAAAAAGGCCACAAAAACGGGTGGGCTATAGCCTTGGGGTGTGGCTGCCAAACTTTCTGGGTCCACCGGACTCGGAATGGCACACTCTTTACGAGGTGCCTCCGTGGCAAAAATAAATTAGGCAAAACAGCCGCGCCTTAAAATACCCGCCTCAAGGCCGGGCGCCAAGTTCCGTCCAGCTGAAAATGCCACAAAACGGGTGGGCTATAGCCTTGGGGTGGCTGGGCCCACTCGTCTCGCCGGACCTGGAATGGCGTGAGACTTTGCGAGGTGCCTCCGTGTGCTGGGGCTAGGCCACGGGCACAGTCACACCTAAAACATCACTAAAGCCGGGCGCTAAGTTCATCCAGCGGAAAAGGCCACAAAACGGGTGGGCCATAGCCTTGGGTGGCTGGCCAATCGGTCTGGACCAATGCTTTGCGAGGCGCCCGCCGGGACACAGCCGCGCCAAAATGGCCAGCGGGACTGAAAAAGGCGCCGGGTGGGCATGCTGGGTGGGGCTACACTCAGTCCCGGCACAGCCAACACCTGGTAAAAATACAGCGCGCTACTGCACCAAGGCCGGGCGCCAAGTTCGCCCAGCAGAAAGGCCACTTCTAAAACGGGGTGGCTATAGCCTGGGGGGTGGGGCTGGCCCTCGTCCGTCGGACTGGAATGGCGCGAGACTTCATGAGGTGCCTCCGTGTAGCCAAAAACAGGCCGGGCACAGCCGCGCCTGTAAATACTCCGGCTCCCGAAGGCCGGGGCGCCAAGTCTCGCCCAGCGAAAATGCCACAAAACGGGTGGGGCTATAGCCTTGGGGGTGGAAGGCTCCACTTCGTCCGCTGACCTCGAATGGCGGGACTTTGCGAGGCACCCCCATGTGCCAATAGCTGGGTGGGGCACAGCCGCTGCTCCAAAATACCCGCCCAAGGTCGGGCGCCAAGTCTCGTCCAGCTGAAAAAGGGCCACAAAAACGGGTGGGCTATAGCCTTGGGGTGGGGCTGGCCAACTGGTCCGCCTCGGACTCGAAATGGCGCGAGACTTTGCGGGAGGCACCTGCAGTGTAAATAGGCCGTGGGCAGAGCCGCGCCTAAAATACCCGGGCCGAAGGCCGTGGACGCCAAGTTCAGCCCAGCTGGAAAAAAGGCCACAAAAACGGGTGTATGCTATAGCCTGGGATGGGGTTGGCAACTCGTCCGGCGGACTCGGAATGGCGGAGATTTGCAGGCACCTCCGTGCCCGTGGCCAGCGGACGCAGCCGCGCCTAAAATACCCACCAAGGTAGGGGCGCCAAGTTCGGCCCAGCGGAAAAAGGCCACAAAACGGGTGGGCTATAGCCTTGGGGTGGGGCTGGCCAACTTCGTCCGCGGACTCGGAATGGCGCGAGACTTTGCGAGGCGCCTCCGTGTGCCAAAATAGGTCAGAAGGCACAGCCGCGCCCTAAAATACCCCACCCGAAGGACGGGCGCCAAGTTCATCCAGCGGAAAAAGGCCACAAAAACGGGGTGGCTATAGCCTGGGGTGGGCTGGCCAACTTCGTCCGCCGGACTGGAATGGCGCGAGACTTTGACAGGCGCTCCGTGTGCCAAAAATAGGCCACGGCACAGCACAGCCGCCAAAAATACCCGCCAAGGCCGGGCGCCAAGTTCTGCCCAGCGGAAAAAGGCCACAAAACGGGTGGGCTATAGCCTTGGGGGTGGGGCTGGCTAACTTCTGTCCGCCGGACCTCGGAATGGCGCGAGACTTTGCAGGCGCCTCCGTGTGCCAAAAATAGGCCAGCGGGCACAGCCAGCCTAGCAAAAATACCTCGCCCAAGGCCGGGGCGCCAAGTTCATCCAGCATGAAAAAGGCCACAAAACGGGTGGGCTATAGCCTTGGGGGTGGGGCTGGCCCACTTTCGTCCGCTGGACTCGGAATGGCGCGAGACTTTGCGAGGCGCCTCCAAAGCCAAAAATAGGTCATGGGCACAGCCGCGCTAAAATACTCGCCCAAGGCCGGGCGCCAAGTTCGTCCAGCGGAAAAGGCCACAAAAACGGGTGGGCTATAGCCTTGGGGGTGGGGCTGGCCAACTTCGTCCGCCGGACTCGGAATGGCGAGACTTTCCACAGGCGCCTCCGCTGCGTGCCAAAATAGGCCGCAGGCACAGCCGCGCCTAAAAATACCCGCCCGAAGGTCAGGCGCCAAGTTCATCCAGCGGAAAAGGCCACAAAAACGGGTGGCTATAGCCTTGGGGGTGGGGCTGGCCAACTCGTCCGCCGGACTCGGAATGGCGCGAGACTTTGCGAGGCACCTCCGTGGTGCCAAAAATAGGCCGCGGCACAGCCGCGCCTGTAAATAACCCGCCCGAAGGCCGGGCCCAAGTTCGGCCCAGCGGAAAAAGGCCACAAAACGGGTGGGCTATAGCCTTGGGGGGTGGGGCTGGCCAACTTCGTCCAACGGACTCGGAATGGCGCGAGACTTTGCGAGGGGCCTCCGTGTGACCAAAATAGGCCGCGGGCACAGCCGTACCCAAAAATAACCGCCCGAAGGCCGGGGCGCCAAGTTCATCCAGCGGAAAAGGCCACAAAAACGGGAGGGCTATAGCCTTGGGGGGTGGGGCCAGCCAACTTCGTCCGCCGGACTCGGAATGGCGCGAGACGTTGGGAGGCGCCTCCGTGTGCCAAAATAGGCCAGCGGCACAGCCGCGCCCAAAAATACCCGCCCGAAGGCCAGGGCGCCAAGTTCGGCCCAGCGGAAAAGGCCACAAAACGGGTGGGCTATAGCCTTGGGGGTGGGGCTGGCCAACTTTGTCCGCCGGGACTCGGAATGGCGCGAGACTTTGGGAGGCGCTCCGTGTGCCAAAAATAGGTCGCAGGCACAGCCGCGCCAAAAATACCCGCCCGAAGGCCGGGCGCCAAGTTCAATCCAGCGGAAAAAGGCCACAAAACGGGTGGGCTATAGCCTTGGGGGTGGGGCTGGCCAACTCGGTCCGCTGACTCGAATTGGCGCGAGACTTTGCGAGGCGCCCATGTGCCAAAAATAGTCACGGCACAGCCACGCCCAAAATACCCGCCCGAAGGCCGGGCGCCAAGTTCGCCCAGCGGAAAAAGGCCACAAAAACGGGTGGGCTATAGCCTTGGGGGGTGGGGCTGGCCAACTCGTCCGCCGGACTCGGAATGGCGCGAGACTTTGGGAGGCGCTCCGTGTGCATAAAAATAGGTCGCGGGCACAGCCGCGCCAAAAATACCCGCCCGAAGGCCGGGCGCCAAGTTCGGCCCAGCGGAAAAGGCCACAAAACGGGTGGGCTATAGCCTTGGGGTGGGGCTGGCCAACTTCGTCCGGCGGACTCAAATTGGCGCGAGACTTTGCGAGGCGCCTCCATGTGCCAAAAATAGGCCGCGGGCACAGCCACGCCTAAAAATACCCGCCCGAAGGCCGGGGCGCAATGTTCGTCCAGCGGAAAAAGGCCACAAAAACAGGTGGGCTATAGCCTCGGGGGTGGGGCAGGCCCACGTCGTCCGGGCTGACTCGAATGGCGCGAGACTTTGCGAGGAGCCTCCATGTGCCAAAAATAGGCCGCGGGCACAGCCGCGCCCAAAAATACCCGCCCGACGGCCGGGGCGCCAAGTTCGTCCAGCGGTAAAAGGCCACAAAAATGGGTGGGCTATAGCCTTGGGGGGTGGGGCTGGCCAACTTCTTCCGCCGGACTCGGAATGGCGCGAGACTTTGCGAGGCGCCTCCGTGTGCCAAAAATAGGCTGCGAGCACAGCCACGCCCAAAAATACCCGCCCGAAGGCCGGGGCGCCAAGTTCGTCCAGCGGAAAAAGGCCACAAAAACGGGTGGGCTATAGCCTTGGGGGGTGGGGCTGGCCAACTTCATCCGGGGGACTCGGAATGGCGCGAGACTTTGCGAGGCGCCTCCGTGTGCCAAAAATAGGCCGCGGGCACAGCCGCGCCCAAAAATACCCCCCCGAAGGCCGGGGCGCCACGTTTGTCCAGCGGTAAAAGGCCAAAAAAACGGGTGGGCTATAGCCTCGGCGGGTGGGGCTGGCCAACTTCGTCCGCCGGACTCGGAATGGCGCGAGACTCTGCAAGCCACCTCCGTGTGCCAAAAATAGGCCGCGGGTACAGCCGCGCCCAAAAATACCCGCCCGAAGGCCGGGGCGCCAAGTTCGTCCAGCGGAAAAAGGCCACAAAAACGGGTGGCCTATAGCCTTGGGGGGTGGGGCTGGCCAACTTCGTCCGCCGGACTAGGAGTGGTGCGAGACTTTGCGAGGCGCATCTGTGTGCCATAAATAGGCCGCGGGAGCAGCCGCGTCCAAAAATACCCGCCCGAAGGCCGGGGCGCCAAGTTCGTCCAGCGGAAAAAGGCCACAAAAACGGGTGGGCTATAGCCTTGGGGGTGTGGCTGGCCAACTTCGTCCGCCGGACTAGGAATGGCGCGAGACTTTGCTAGGCACCTCCGTGTGCCAAAAATAGGCCGCGGGCACAGCCGAGCCCAAAAATACCCGACCGAAGGCCGGGGCGCCAAGTTCGTCCAGAGGAAAAAGGCCACAAAAACGGGTGGGCTATAGCCTTGGGGTGGGGCTAGCCAACTTCGTCCGCCGGACTCGGAATGGCGCGAGACTTTGTGAGGTGCCTCCTTGTGACAAAAATCGGCCGCGGCCCCAGCCGCGCCAAAAAATACCCGCCCGATGGCGGGGGCGCCAAGTTCGTCCAGCGGAAAAAGGCCACAAAAACGGGTGGGCTATAGCCTTGTGGGGTGGGGCTGGCCAACTTCGTCCGCCGGACTCGGAATGCCGCGAGACTTTGCGAGGCACCTCCGTGTGCCAAAAATAGGCCGCGGGCACAGCCGCGCCCAAAAATACCCGCCCGAAGGCCGGGGCGCCAAGTTCGTCCAGCGGACAAGGCCACAAAAACGGGTGGGCTATAGCCTTCGGGGGTGGGGCTGGCCCACTTCGTCCGCCGGACTCGGAATGGCGCGAGACTTTGCGAGGCACCTCCGTGTGCCAAAAATAGGCCGCGGGCACAGCCGCGCCCAAAAATACTCTCCCGAAGGCTGGGGCGCCAAGTTCTTCCCTTCGGCAAAAGGCCACAAAAACGGGTGGGCTATATCCTTGGGGGGTGGGGCTGGCCAACTACGACCGACGGACACGGAATGGCGCGAGACTTTGCTAGGCCCCTCCGGGTGCCAAAATAGGCCATGGGGCACAGCCGCGCCAAAAATACCCGCCCGAAGGCCGGGCGCGCAAGTTCGTCCAGCGGAAAAAGGCCACAAAAACGGGTGGGCTATAGCCTTGGGGGGTGGGGCTGGCCAACTTCGTCCGCTGGACTCGGAATGGCGCGAGACTTTGCGAGGCGCATCCGTGTGCCAAAAATAGGCCGCGGGCACAGCCGCGCCCAAAAATACCCGCCCGAAGGCCGCGGCGCCAAGTTCGTCCAGCGGAAAAAGGCCACAAAAACGGGTGGGCTATAGCCTTGGGGGGTGGGGCTGGCCAACTTCGTCCGCCGGACTTGGAATGGCGCGAGACTTTGCGAGGCGCCTCCGTGTGCCAAAAATAGGCCGCGGGCACAGCCGCGCCCAAAAATACCCGCCCGAAGACCGGGGCGCCAAGTTCGTCCAGCGGAAAAAGGCCACAAAAACGGGTGGGCTATAGCCTTGGGGGTGGGGCTGGCCAACTTCGTCCGCCGGACTCGGAATGGCGCGAGACTTTGCGAGGCGCCTCCGTGTGCCAAAAATAGGCCGCGGGCACAGCCCGCGCCTGGGTAATACCCGCCCGAAGGCCGGGCGCCATGTTCGTCCAGCGGAAAAAGGCCAAAAAACCGGGTGGGCTATAGCCTTGGGGGGTGGGGCTGGCCAACTTCGTCCGCCGGACTTGGAATGGCGCGAGACTTTGCGAGGCGCCTCCGTGTGCCAAAAAGGCCAGGCGCGGGCACAGCCGCGCCTCAAAATACCCGCCCGAAGGCCGGGCGCCAAGTTCGGCCCAGCGGAAAAAGGCCACAAAAACGGGCGGGCTATAGCCTTGGGGGTGGGGCTGGCCAACTTCGTCCGCCGGACTCGGAATACCGCGAGACTTTGCGAGGCTCCTCCGTGTACCAAAAATAGGCCGCGGGCATAGCCGCGCCCAAAAATACCCGCCCGAAGGCCGCGGCGCCAAGTTCGTCCAGCGGAAAAAGGCCACAAAAACGGGTGGGCTATAGCCTTGGGTGGTGGGGCTGGCCAACTTGTCCGCGCCGGACTCGGAATGGCGCGAGACTTTGCGAGGCGCCTCCGTGTGCCAAAAATAGGCCAGCGGGCACAGCCGCGCCCAAAATACCCGCCCCGGCCGGGCGCCAAGTTCGTCCAGCGGAAAAAGGCCACAAAAACGGGTGGGCTATAGCCTTGGGGGGTGGGGCTGGCCAACTTCGTCCGCCGGACTCGGAATGGCGCGAGACTTTGCGAGGCGCCTCCGTGTGCCAAAAATAGGCCGCGGGAGCAGCCGCGCCCAAAAATACCCGCCCGAAGGCCGGGGCGCCAAGTTCGTCCAGCGGAAAAAGGCCACAAAAACGGGTGGGCTATAGCCTTGGGGGGTGGGGCTGGCCAACTTCGTCCGCCGGACTCGGAATGGCGCGAGACTTTGCGAGGCGCCTCCGTGTGCCAAAAATAGGCCGCGGGCACAGCCGCGCCAAAAAATCCCCGCCCGACGGCGGGGGCGCCATGTTCGCCCTGCGTAAAATGGCCACAAAACCGGGTGGGCTATCGCCTGGGGGGTGGGGCTGGCCAACTTCGTCCGCCGGACTCGGAATGGCGCGAGACTTTGCGAGGCGCCTCCGTGTGCCAAAAATAGGCCGCGGGCACAGCCGCGCCCAAAAATACCCGCCCGAAGGCCGGGGCGCCAAGTTCGCTCAGCGGAAAAGGCCACAAAACGGGTGGGCTATAGCCTTGGGGGTGGGGCTGGCCAACTTGTCCGCCGGACTCGGAATGGCGCGAGACTTTGCGAGGCGCCTCCGTGTGCCAAAATAGGCCGCGGGCACAGCCGCCCAAAAATACCCGCCCGAAGGCCGGGGCGCCAAGTTCGCCCAGCGGAAAAAGGCCACAAAAACGGGTGGGCTATAGCCTTGGGGGGTGGGGCTTGCCAACTTCGTCCGCCGGACTGGGTGAATGGCGCGAGACGCTTGCGAGGCGCCTCCGTGTGCCAAAATAGGCCGCGGGCACAGCCGCGCCCAAAATACCCGCCCGAAGGCCGGGCGCCAAGTTCGGCCCAGCGGAAAAAGGCCACAAAAACGGGTGGGCTATAGCCTTGGGGGGTGGGGATGGCCAACTTCGTACGCCGGACTCGGAATGGCGGGAGACTTTGCGAGGCACCTCCGTGTGCCAAAAATAGGCCGCAGGGACAGCCGCGCCCAAAAATACCCACCCGAAGACCGGGGCTCCAAGTTCGTCCAGCGGAAAAAGGCCACAAAAACGGGTGGGCTATAGCCTTGGGGGGTGGGGCTGGCCAACTTCGTCCACCGGACTCGGAATGGCGCGAGACTTTGCGAGGCGCCTCCGTGTGCCAAAAATAGGCCACGGGCACAGCCGCGCCAAAAAATACCCGCCCGAAGGCCGGGGGGCCAAGTTCGTCCAGCGGAAAAAGGCCACAAAAACGGGTGGGCTATACCCTTGGGGGGAGGGGCTGGCCAACTTCGTCCGCCGGACTCGGAATGGCGCGAGACTTTGTGAGGCGCCTCCGTGTGCCAAAAATAGGCCGCGGGCACAGCCGTGCCCAAAAATACCCGCCCGAAGACCGGGCCTCCAAGTTCGTCCAGCGAAAAAAGGCCACAAAAACGGGTGGGCTATAACCTTGGGGGGTGGGGCTGGCCAACTTCGTCCGCCGGACTCGGAATGGCGCGAGACTTTGGGAGGCGCATCCGTGTGCCATAAATAGGCCGCGGACCCAGCCGCGCCCAAAAATACCCGCCCGAAGGCCGGGGCGCCAAGTTCGTCCAGCGGAAAAAGGCCACAAAAACGGGTGGGCTATAGCCTTGGGGGGTGGGGCTGGCCAACTTCGTCCGCCGGACTCGGAATGGCGCGAGACTTTGGGAGGCGCCTCCGTGTGCCAAAAATAGGCCGCGGGCACAGCCGCGCCCAAAAATAACCGCCCGAAGGCCGGGGCGCCAAGTTCGTCCAGCGGAAAAAGGGCACAAAAACGGGTGGGCTATAGCCTCGGGGGGTGGGGCTGGCCAACTTCGTCCGCCGGACTCGGAATGGCGCGAGACTTTGCAAGGGGCCTCCGTGCCCCAAAAATGGGGTGGGGGCACAGCCGCGCCCAAAAATAGCCGCCCGAGGGCCGGGGCGCCAAGTTCGTCCAGCGGAAAAAGGCCACAAAAACGGGTGGGTTATAGCCTTGGGGGGTGGGGCTGGCCAACTTCGTCCGCCGGACTCGGAATGGCGCGAGACTTTGCGAGGCGCCTCCGTGTGCCAAAAATAGGCCGCGGGCACAGCCGCGCCCAAAAATACCCGCCCGAAGGCCGGGGCGCCAAGTTCGTCCAGCGGAAAAAGGCCACAAAAACGGGTGGGCTATAGCCTTGGGGGGTGGGGCTGGCGCACTTCGTCCGCCGGACTCGGAATGGCGCGAGACGTTGCGAGGCGCCTCCGTGTGCCAAAAATAGGCCGCGGGCACAGCCGCGCCCAAAAATACCCGCCCGAAGACTGGGGCGCCACGTTCGTCCAGCGGAAAAAGGCCACAAAAACGGGTGGGCTATAGCCTTGGGGGGTGGGGATGGCCAACTTCGTACGCCGGACTCGGAATGGCGGGAGACTTTGCGAGGCACCTCCGTGTGCCAAAAATAGGCCGCAGGGACAGCCGCGCCCAAAAATACCCACCCGAAGACCGGGGCTCCAAGTTCGTCCAGCGGAAAAGGCCACAAAAACGGGTGGGCTATAGCCTTGGGGGGTGGGGCTGGCCAACTTCGTCCACCGGACTCGGAATGGCGCGAGACTTTGCGAGGCGCCTCCGTGTGCCAAAAATAGGCCACGGGCACAGCCGCGCCAAAAAATACCCGCCCGAAGGCCGGGGGGCCAAGTTCGTCCAGCGGAAAAAGGCCACAAAAACGGGTGGGCTATACCCATGGGGGGAGGGGCTGGCCAACTTCGTCCGCCGGACTCGGAATGGCGCGAGACTTTGTGAGGCGCCTCCGTGTGCCAAAAATAGGCCGCGGCCACAGCCGTGCCCAAAAATACCCGCCCCAAGACCGGGCCTCCAAGTTCGTCCAGCGAAAAAAGGCCACAAAAACGGGTGGGCTATAACCTTGGGGGGTGGGGCTGGCCAACTTCGTCCGCCGGACTCGGAATGGCGCGAGACTTTGGGAGGCGCAGCCGTGTGCCATAAAAAGGCCGCGGACCCAGCCGCGCCCAAAAATACCCGCCCGAACGCCGGGGCGCCAAGTTCGTCCAGCGGAAAAAGGCCACAAAAACGGGTGGGCTATAACCTTGGGGGGTGGGGCTGGCCAACTTCGTCCGCCGGACTCGGAATGGCGCGAGACTTTGGGAGGCGCATCCGTGTGCCAAAAATAGGCCGCGGCGACAGCCGCGCCCAAAAATACCCGCCCGAAGGCCAGGGCGCCAAGTTCGTCCAGCGGAAAAAGGCCACAAAAACGGGTGGGCTATAGCCTTGGGGGGTGGGGCTGGCCAACTTCGTCCGCCGGACTCGGAACAGCGCGAGACTTTGGGAGGCGCCTCCGTGTGCCATAAATAGGTCGCGGGCACAGCCGCGCCCAAAAATACCCGCCCGAAGGCCGGGGCGCCATGTTCGTCCAGCGGAAAAAGGCCACAAAAACGGGTGGGCTATATAGCCTTGGGGGGTGGGGCTGGCCAACTTCGTCCGCCGGACTCGAATTGGCGCGAGACTTTGCGAGGCGCCTCCATGTGCCAAAAATAGGCCGCGGGCACAGCCACGCCCAAAAATACCCGCCCGAAGGCCGGGGCGCCAAGTTCGTCCAGCGGAAAAAGGCCACAAAAACGGGTGGGCTATAGCCTTGGGGGGTGGGGCTGGCCAACTTCGTCCGCCGGACTCGGAATGGCGCGAGACTTTGGGAGGCGCCTCCGTGTGGCATAAATAGGTCGCGGGCGCAGCCGCGCCCAAAAATACCCGCCCGAAGGCCGGGGCGCCAAGTTCGTCCAGCGGAAAAAGGCCACAAAAACGGGTGGGCT
Organism: Citrus cavaleriei; assembly: GCA_030448935.1. Taxonomy (NCBI): domain Eukaryota; kingdom Viridiplantae; phylum Streptophyta; class Magnoliopsida; order Sapindales; family Rutaceae; genus Citrus; species Citrus cavaleriei. The sequence goes on along the minus strand of JAUJEM010000432.1, from coordinate 121,804 downwards.
ATATAGCCTTGGGGGGTGGGGCTGGCCAACTTCGTCCGGCGGACTCAAATTGGCGCGAGACTTTGCGAGGCGCCTCCATGTGCCAAAAATAGGCCGCGGGCACAGCCACGCCCAAAAATACCCGCCCGAAGGCCGGGGCGCCAAGTTCGTCCAGCGGAAAAAGGCCACAAAAACGGGTGGGCTATAGCCTTGGGGGGTGGGGCTGGCCAACTTCGTCCGCCGGACTCGGAATGGCGCGAGACTTTGCGAGGCGCATCCGTGTGCCATAAATAGGCCGTGGGAGCAGCCGCGCCCAAAAATACCCGCCCGAAGGCCGCGGCGCCAAGTTCGTCCAGCGGAAAAAGGCCACAAAAACGGGTGGGCTATAGCCTTGGGGGGTGGGGCTGGCCAACTTCGTCCGCCGGACTCGGAATGGCGCGAGGCTTTGCGAGGCACCTCCGTGTGCCAAAAATAGGCCGCAGACACAGCCGCGCCCAAAAATACCCGCCCGAAGGCCGGGGCGCCAAGTTCGTCCAGCGGAAAAAGGCCACAAAAACGGGTGGGCTATAGCCTTGGGGGGTGGGGCTGGCCAACTTCGTCCGCCGGACTCGGAACGGCGCGAGACTTTGGGAGGCGCCTCCGTGTGCCATAAATAGGTCGCGGGCGCAGCCGCGCCCAAAAATACCCGCCCGAAGGCCGGGGCGCCATGTTCGTCCAGCGGAAAAAGGCCACAAAAACGGGTGGGCTATATAGCCTTGGGGGGTGGGGCTGGCCAACTTCGTCTGCCGGACTCGAATTGGCGCGAGACTTTGTGAGGCGCCTCCATGTGCCAAAAATAGGCCGAGGGCACAGCCACGCCCAAAAATACCCGCCCGAAGGCCGGGGCGCCAAGTTCGTCCAGCGGAAAAAGGCCACAAAAACGGGTGGACTATAGCCTTGGGGGGTGGGGCTGGCCAACTTCGTCCGCCGGACTCAGAATGGCGCGAGACTTTGGGAGGCGCCTCCGTGTGGCATAAATAGGTCGCGGGCGCAGCCGCGCCCAAAAATACCCGCCCGAAGGCCGGGGCGCCAAGTTCGTCCAGCGGAAAAAGGCCACAAAAACGGGTGGGCTATATAGCCTTGGGGGGTGGGGCTGGCCAACTTCGTCCGCCGGACTCGAATTGGCGCGAGACTTTGCGAGGCACCTCCATGTGCCAAAAATAGGCCGCGGGCACAGCCACGCCCGAAGGCCGGGGCGCCAAGTTCGTCCAGCGGAAAAAGGCCACAAAAACGGGTGGGCTATAGCCTTGGGTGGTGGGGCTGGCCAACTTCGTCCGCCGGACTCGAACTGGAGCGAAACTATGCGAGTCGCCTCCGTGTGCCAAAAATAGGCCACGGGCACAGCCGCGCCCAAAAATACCCGCCCGAAGGCCGGGGCGCCAAGTTCGTCCAGCGGAAAAAGGCCACAAAAACGGGTGGGCTATAGCCTTGGGGGGTGGGGCTGGCCAACTTCGTCCGCCGGACTCGAAATGGTGCGAGACTTTGCGAGGCGCCTCCGTGTGCCAAAAATAGGCCGCGGGCACAGCCGCGCCCAAAAATACCCGCCCGAAGGCCGGGGCGCCAAGTTCGTCCAGCGGAAAAAGGCCACAAAACCGGGTGGGCTATAGCCTTGGGGGGTGGGGCTGGCCAACTTCGTCCGCCGGACTCGGAATGGCACGAGACTTTGCGAGGCGCCTCCGTGTGACAAAAATAGGCCGCGTGCACAGCCGCGCCCAAAAATACCCGCCCGAAGGCCGGGGCGCCAAGTTCGTCCAGCGGAAAAAGGCCAGAAAAACGGGTGGGCTATAGCCTTGGGGGGGGGGCTGGCCAACTCCGCCGGACTCGGAATGGCTCGAGTCTTTGCGAGGTGCCTCCGTGTGCCAAAAATAGGCCGCGGGGACAGCCGCGCCCAAAAATACCTGCCCGAAGGCCGGGCGCCAAGGTCGCCCAGCGGAAAAAGGCCACAAAACGGGTGGGCTATAGCCTTGGGGGTGGGGCTGGCCCACTGGTCCGCCGGACTCGGAATGGCGTGAGACGTTGCGGGCGCCTCCGTGTGCCAAAAATAGGCGCGGGCACAGCCGCGCCCAAAAATACCCGCCCAAGACCGGGCGCCACGTTCGTCCAGCGGAAAAAGGCCACAAAAACGGGTGGGCTATAGCCTTGGGGGTGGGGATGGCCAACTTCTGTCCGCGCCGGACTCGGAATGGCAGGAGACTTTGCGAGGCCCCTCGCTGTGCCAAAAATAGGCCGCAGGGACAGCCGCGCCCAAAAATACCCACCCGAAGGCCGGGGCTCCAAGCTCGTCCAGCGGAAAAAGGCCACAAAACCGGGTGGGCTATAGCCTTGGTGGGCGGGGCTGCCCAACTTCTTCGACCGGACTCGGAATGTGAGGAGTCTTTTCGTGGCGCCTCGGTGTGCCAAAAATAGGCCACGGGCACAGCCGCGCCGAAAAATACCCGCCCGAAGGCCGGGGGGCCAAGTTCGTCCAGCGGAAAAAGGCCCCAAAAACGGTGGGATATAGCCTTGGGGGGTGGGGCTGGCCAACTTCGTCCGCCGGACTCGGAATGGCGCGAGCCTTTGCGAGGCGCCTCAGTGTGCCAATAATAGGCCGTGGGCACAGCCGCGCCCAAAAATACCCGCCCGAAGGCCGGGGCGCCAAGTTCGTCCCATCGGAAAAAGGCCACAAAACGGGTGGGCTATAGCCTTGGGGGTGGGGCTGGCCGACTTCGTCCGCCTGGACTCGGAATGGCGCGAGACTGTGCGAGGCGCCTCCGTGTGCTGTGGCCAGGCCGCGGGCACAGCCGTGCCCAAAAATACCTGCCCGAAGGCCGGGGCTCCAAGGTCGTCTAGCGGAAAAAGGCCACAAAAACGGGTGGGTTATAGCCTTGGGGGGTGGGGCTGGCCCACTTCGTCCGCCGGACTCGGAATGGCGCGAGACGCTGCGAGGCGCCTCCGTGTGCTGCAATAGGCCGCGGGCACAGCCGCGCCTAAAAATACCCCGCCCAAGGCCGGGGGCCAAGTTCGTCCAGCGGAAAAAGGCCACAAAAACGGGTGGGCTATAGCCTTGGGGGGAGGGGCTGGCCAACTTCGTCCGCCGGACTCGGAATGGCGCGAGACTTTGTGAGGCGCCTCCGTGTGCCAAAAATAGGCCGCGGGCACAGCCGCGCCCAAAAATACCCGCCCGAAGGCCGGGGGGCCAAGTTCGTCCAGCGGAAAAAGGCCACAAAAACGGGTGGGTTATAGCCTTGGGGGGTGGGGCTGGCCCACTTCGTCTGCCGGACTCGGAATGGCGCGAGACGCTGCGAGGCGCCTCCGTGTGCCAAAAATAGGCCGCGGGCACAGCCGCGCCCAAAAATACCCGCCCGAAGGCCGGGGGGCCAAGTTCGTCCAGCGGAAAAAGGCCACAAAAACGGGTGGGCTATAGCCTTGGGGGGAGGGGCTGGCCAACTTCGTCCGCCGGACTCGGAATGGCGCGAGACTTTGTGAGGCGCCTCCGTGTGCCAAAAATAGGTCAAAGGGCACAGCCGCGCCCAAAAATACCCGCCCGACGGCCGGGGGGCCAAGTTCGTCCAGCGGAAAAAGGCCACAAAAACGGGTGGGTTATAGCCTTGGGGGGTGGGGCTGGCCCACTTCGTCCGCCGGACTCGGAATGGCGCGAGACGTTGCGAGGCGCCTCCGTGTGCCAAAAATAGGCCACGGGCACAGCCGCGCCAAAAAATACCCGCCCGAAGGCCGGGGGGCCAAGTTCGTCCAGCGGAAAAAGGCCACAAAAACGGGTGGGCTATAGCCTTGGGGGGAGGGGCTGGCCAACTTCGTCCGCCGGACTCGGAATGGCGCGAGACTTTGTGAGGCGCCTCCGTGTGCCAAAAATAGGCCGCGGGCACAGCCGCGCCCAAAAATACCCGCCCGAAGGCCGGGGCGCCAAGTTCGTTCAGCGGAAAAAGGCCACAAAAACGGGTGGGCTATAGCCTTGGGGGGTGGGGCGGGCCAACTTCGTCCGCCGGACTCGGAATACCGCGAGACTTTGCGAGGCGCCTCCGTGTACCAAAAATAGGCCGCGGGCATAGCCGCGCCCAAAAATACCCGCCCGAAGGCCGGGGCTCCAAGGTCGTCCAGCGGAAAAAGGCCACAAAAACGGGTGGGCTATAGCCTTGGGGGGTGGGGCTGGCCCACTTCGTCCGCCGGACTCGGAATGGCGCGAGACGTTGCGAGGCGCCTCCGTGTGCCAAAAATAGGCCGCGGGCACAGCCGCGCCCAAAAATACCCGCCCGAAGGCCGGGGCGCCAAGTTCGTCCAGCGGAAAAAGGCCACAAAAACGGGTGGGCTATAGCCTTGGGGGGTGGGGCTGGCCAACTTCGTCCGCCGGACTCGGAATTGCGTGAGACTTTGCGAGGCGCCTCCGTGTGCCAAAAATAGGCCGCGGGCACAGCCGTGCCCAAAAATACCCGCCCGAAGGCCGGGGCGCCAAGTTCGTCCAGCGGAAAAAGGCCACAAAAACGGGTGGGCTATAGCCTTGGGGGGTGGGGCTGGCCAACTTCGTCCACCGGACTCGGAAAGGCGCGTGACGTTGCGAGGCGCCTCCGTGTGCCAAAAATAGGCCATGGGCACAGCCGCGCCAAAAAATACCCGCCCGAAGGCCGGGGGGCCAAGTTCGTCCAGCGGAAAAAGGCCACAAAAACGGGTGGGCTATAGACTTGGGGGGTGGGGCTGGCCAACTTCGTCCACCGGACTCGGAATGGCGCGAGACTTTGCGAGGCGCCTCCGTGTGCCAAAAATAGGCCACGGGCACAGCCGCGCCAAAAAATACCCGCCCGAAAGCCGGGGGGCCCAGTTCGTCCAGCGGAAAAAGGCCACACAAACGGGTGGGCTATAGCCTTGGGGGGAGGGCCTGGCCAACTTCGTCCGCCGGACTCGGAATGGCGCGAGACTTTGTGAGGCGCCTCCGTGTGCCAAAAATAGGCCACGGGCACAGCCGCGCCAAAAAATACCCGCCCGAAGGCCGGGGGGCCAAGTTCGTCCAGCGGAAAAAGGCCACAAAAACGGGTGGGCTATAGCCTTGGGGGGTGGGGCTGGCCAACTTCGTCCACCGGACTCGGAATGGCGCGAGACTTTGCGAGGCGCCTCCGTGTGCCAAAAATAGGCCACGAGCACAGCCGCACCAAAAAATACCCGCCCGAAGGCCGGGGGGCCAAGTTCGTCCAGCGGAAAAAGGCCACAAAAACGGGTGGGCTATAGCCTTCGGGGGTGGGGCTGGCCAACTTCGTCCGCCGGACTCGGAATGGCACGAGACTTTGCGAGGCGCCTCCGTGTGACAAAAATAGGCCGCGTGCACAGCCGCGCCCAAAAATACCGGCCCGAAGGCCGGGGCGCCAAGTTCGTCCAGCGGAAAAAGGCCAGAAAAACGGGTGGGCTATAGCCTTGGGGGGTGGGGCTGGCCAACTTCGTCCGCCGGACTCGGAATGGCGCGAGACTTTGCGAGGCGCCCGTGTGCCAAAACTAGCCCGCGGGCACAGCCGCGCCCAAAAATACCCGCCCGAAGGCCGGGGCGCCAAGTTCGTCCAGCGGAAAAATGCCACAAAAACGGGTGGGCTATAGCCTTGGGGGGTGGGGCTGGCCAACTTCGTCCCCCGGACTCGGAATGGCGCGAGACTTTGCGAGGCACCTCCGTGTTCCAAAAATAGGCTGCGGGCACAGCCGCGCCCAAAAATACCCGCCCGAAGGCCGGGCCGCCAAGTTCGTCCAGCGGAAAAAGGCCACAAAAACGGGTGGGCTATAGCCTTGGGGGGTGGGGCTGGCCAACTTCGTCCACCGGACTCGGAATGGCGCGAGACTTTGTGAGGCGCCTCCGTGTGCCAAAAATAGGCCGCGGGTACAGCCGCGCCCAAAAATACACGCCCGAAGGCCGGGGCGCCAAGTTCGTCCAGCGGAAAAATGCCACAAAAACGGGTGGCCTTGGAGGGTGGGGCTGGCCAACTTCGTGCGCCGGACTCGGAATGGCGCGTGACTTTGCGAGGCGCCTCCGTGCGCCAAAAATAGGCCGCGGACACAGCCATGCCCAAAAATACCCGCCCGTAGGCCGGGGCGCCAAGTTCGTCCAGCGGAAAAAGGCCACAAAAACGGGTGGGCTATAGCCTTCGGGGGTGGGGCTGGCCAACTTCGTCCGCCGGACTCGGAATGGCACGAGACTTTGCGAGGCGCCTCCGTGTGACAAAAATAGGCCGCGTGCACAGCCGCGCCCAAAAATACCGGCCCGAAGGCCGGGGCGCCAAGTTCGTCCTGCGGAAAAAGGCCACAAAAACGGGTGGGCTATAGCCTTGGGGGGTGGGGCTGGCCAACTTTGTCCGCCGGACTCGGAATGGCGCGAGACTTTGCGAGGCGCCTCTGTGTGCCAAAATAGGCCGCGGGCACAGCCAAGGCCAAAAATACCCGCCCGAAGGCCGGGGCGCCAAGTTCGTCCAGCGGAAAAAGGCCACAAAAACGGGTGGGTTATAGCCTTCTGGGTGGGGCTGGCCAACTTCGTCCGCCGGACTCGGAATGGCGCGAGACTTTGTGAGGCACCTCCATGTACCAAAAATAGGCCGCGGGCACAGCCGCGCCCAAAAATACCCGCCCGAAGGCCGGGCCGCCAAGTTCGTCCAGCGGAAAAAGGCCACAAAAACGGGTGGGCTTGGGCCTTGGGGGGTGGGGCTGGCCAACTTCGTCCGCCGGACTCGGAATGGCGCGAGACTTTGTGAGTCACCTCCGTGTGCCAAAAATAGGCCGCGGGCACAGCCACGCCCAAAAATACCCGCCCGAAGGCCGGGGCGCCAAGTTCGTCCAGCGGAAAAATGCCACAAAAACGGGTGGGCTATAGCCTTGGGGGGTGGGGCTGGCCAACTTCGTCCCCCGGACTCGGAATGGCGCGAGACTTTGCGAGGCACCTCCGTGTTCCAAAAATAGGCTGCGGGCACAGCCGCGCCCAAAAATACCCGCCCGAAGGCCGGGCCGCCAAGTTCGTCCAGCGGAAAAAGGCCACAAAAACGGGTGGGCTATAGCCTTGGGGGGTGGGGCTGGCCAACTCGTCCGCCGGGACTCGAATGGCACGAGACTTTCCTATGCGCCTCCGTGTGACAACAATTGGCCTCGTGCACAGCCGCGCCCAAAAATACCGGCCCGAAGGCCGGGGCGCCAAGTTCGTCCTGCGGAAAAAGGCCACAAAAACGGGTGGGCTATAGCCTTGGGGGGTGGGGCTGGCCAACTTCGGGTCCGCCGGACTCGGAATGGCGCGAGACTTTGCGAGGCGCCTCCGTGTGCTGTGGCCAGGCCGCGGGGCACAGCCACGCCCAAAATACCCGCCCAAGGCCGGGCGCCAAGTTCGTCCCCAGCGGAAAAAGGCCACAAAACGGGTGGGTTATAGCCTTGGGGGGTGGGGCTGGCCAACTTCGTCCGCCGGACTCGGAATGGCGCGAGACTTTGAGAGGCACCTCCATGTACCAAAAAAAGGCCGCGGGCACAGCCGCGCCCAAAAATACCCGCCCGAAGGCCGGGCCGCCAAGTTCGTCCAGCGGAAAAAGGCCACAAAAACGGGTGGGCTTGGGCCTTGGGGGGTGGGGCTGGCCAACTTCGTCCGCCGGACTCGGAATGGCGCGAGACTTTGTGAGTCACCTCCGTGTGCCAAAAATAGGCCGCGGGCACAGCCACGCCCAAAAATACCCGCCCGAAGGCCGGGGCGCCAAGTTCGTCCAGCGGAAAAATGCCACAAAAACGGGTGGGCTATAGCCTTGGGGGGTGGGGCTGGCCAACTTCGTCCCCCGGACTCGGAATGGCGCGAGACTTTGCGAGGCACCTCCGTGTTCCAAAAATAGGCTGCGGGCACAGCCGCGCCCAAACCTCCCCGCCCGACGGCCGGGCCGCCCCGTGCTGCCAGCGGAAAAAGGCCACAAAAACGGGTGGGCTATAGCCTTGGGGGGTGGGGCTGGCCAACTTCGTCCACCGGACTCGGAATGGCGCGAGACTTTGTGAGGCGCCTCCGTGTGCCAAAAATAGGCCGCGGGCACAGCCGCGCCCAAAAATACCCGCCCGAAGGCCGGGGCGCCAAGTTCGTCCAGCGGAAAAAGGCCACAAAAACGGGTGGGTTATAGCCTTCTGGGTGGGGCTGGCCAACTTCGTCCGCCGGACTCGGAATGGCGCGAGACTTTGTGAGGCGCCTCCATGTGCCAAAAATAGGCCGCGGGCACAGCCGCGCCCAAAAATACCCGCCCGAAGGCCGGGCCGCCAAGTTCGTCCAGCGGAAAAAGGCCACAAAAACGGGTGGGCTTGGGCCTTGGGGGGTGGGGCTGGCCAACTTCGTCCGCCGGACTCGGAATGGCGCGAGACTTTGTGAGTCGCCTCCGTGTGCCAAAAATAGGCCGCGGGCACAGCCACGCCTGCAAATACCCGCCCGAAGGCCGGGCGCCAAGTTCGTCCAGCGGAAAATGCCTCAAAAAAGTGTGGGGTATAGCCGTGGGGGGTGGGGCTGGCCAACTTTGTCCCCCGGACTCGGAATGGCGCGAGACTTTGCGAGGCACCTCCGTGTTCCAAAAATAGGCTGCGGGCACAGCCGCGCCCAAAAATACCTGCCCGAAGGCCGGGCCGCCAAGTTCGTCCAGCGGAAAAAGGCCACAAAAACGGGTGGGCTATAGCCTTGGGGGGTGGGGCTGGCCAACTTCGCCCAACGGACTCGGAATGGCGCGAGACTTTGTGAGGCGCCTCCGTGTGCATAAAATAGGCCGCGGGCACAGCCGCACCCAAAAATACCCGCCCGAAGGCCGGGGCGCCAAGTTCGTCCAGCGGAAAAAGGCCACAAAAGCGGGTGGGTTATAGCCTTCGGTGGGGCTGGCCAACTTCGTCCGCCGGACTCGGAATGGCGAGACTTTGTGAGGCACCTCCATGTACCAAAAATAGGCCGCAAGGCACAGCCGCGCCAAAAATACCCGCCCGAAGGCCGGGGCGCCAAGTTCGTCCAGCGTAAAAAGGCCACAAAACGGGTGGGCTTGGGCCTTGGGGGGTGGGGCTGGCCAACTTCGTCCGCCGGACTCGGAATGGCGCGAGACTTTGTGAGGCGCCTCCGTGTGCCAAAAATAGGCAGCGGGCACAGCCACGCCCAAAAATACCCGCCCGAAGGCCGGGGCGCCAAGTTCGTCCAGCGGAAAAATGCCACAAAAACGGGTGGGCTATAGCCTTGGGGGGTGGGGCTGGCCAACTTCGTCCGCCGGACTCGGAATGGCGCGAGACTTTGTGAGGCGCCTCCGTGTGCCAAAAATAGGCCGCGGGTACAGCCGCGCCCAAAAATACACGCCCGAAGGCCGGGGCGCCAAGTTCGTCCAGCGGAAAAATGCCACAAAAACGGGTGGCCTTGGAGGGTGGGGCTGGCCAACTTCGTCCGCCGGACTCGGAATTGCGCGAGACTTTGCGAGGCACCTCCGTGTGCCAAAAATAGGCTGCGGGCACAGCCGCACCCAAAAATACCCGCCCGAAGGCCGGGCCACCAAGTTCGTCCAGCGGAAAAAGGCCACAAAAACGGGTGGGCTATAGCCTTGGGGGGTGGGGCTGGCCAACTTCGTCCGCCGGACTCGGAATGGCGCGAGACTTTGCGAGGCGCCTCCGTGTGCCAAAAATAGGCCACGGGCACAGCCGCGCCCAAAAATAACCCCCCGATGGCCGGGGCGTCAAGTTCGTCCAGCGGAAAAAGGCCACAAAAACGGGTGGGCTATAGCCTTGGGGGGTGGGTCTTGCCAACTTCGTCCGCCGGACTCGGAATGGCGCGAGACTTTACGAGGCACCTCCGTGTGCCAAAAATAGGCCGCAGGCACAACCGCGCCCAAAAATACCCACCCGAAGGCCAGGGCGCCAAGTTCGTGCAGCGGAAAAAGGCCACAAAAACGGGTGGGCTATAGCCTTGGGGGGTGGGGCTGGCCAACTTCGTCCGCCGGACTCGGAATGGCGCGAGACTTGGCAAGGCACCTCCGTGTGCCAAAAATAGGCTGCGGGCACAGCCGCGCCCAAAAATACCCGCCCGAAGGCCGGGGCGCCAAGTTCGTCCAGCGGAAAAAGGCCACAAAAACGGGTGGGCTATAGCCTTGGGGGGTGGGGCTGGCCAACTTCGTCCGCCGGACTCGGAATGGCGCGAGACTTTGAGAGGCGCCTCCGTGTGCCAAAAATAGGCCATGGGGTACAGCCGCCTAAAAATAATACCCGCCCGAAGGCCGGGGCGCCAAGTTCGTCCAGCGGAAAAAGGTCACAAAAACGGGTGGGCTATAGCCTTGGGGGGTGGGGCTGGCCAACTTCGTCCGCCGGACTCGGAATGGCGCGAGACTTTGCGAGGCACCTCCGTGTGCCAAAAATAGGCCGCAGGCACAACCGCGCCCAAAAATACCCACCCGAAGGCCAGGGCGCCAAGTTCGTGCAGCGGAAAAAGGCCACAAAAACGGGTGGGCTATAGCCTTGGTGGGTGGGGCTGGCCAACTTCGTCCGCCGGACTCGGAATGGCGCGAGACTTGGCAAGGCACCTCCGTGTGCCAAAAATAGGCCGCGGGCACAACCGCGCCCAAAAATACCCACCCGAAGGCCAGGGCGCCAAGTTCGTGCAGCGGAAAAAGGCCACAAAAACGGGTGGGCTATAGCCTTGGGGGGTGGGGCTGGCCAACTTCGTCCGCCGGACTCGGAATGGCGCGAGACATTGCGAGGCCCCTCCTTGTGCCAAAAATAGGCCGCGGGCACGGCCGCGTCCAAAAATACCAGCCGGAAGCCCGGGGCGCCAAGTTCGTGCAGCGGAAAAAGGCCACAAAAACGGGTGGGCTATAGCCTTGGGGGGTGGGGCTGGCCAACTTCGTCCGCCGGACTCGGAATGGCGCGAGACATTGCGAGGCCCCTCCTTGTGCCAAAAATAGGCCGCGGGCACGGCCGCGTCCAAAAATACCAGCCGGAAGCCCGGGGCGCCAAGTTCGTCCAGCGGAAAAAGGCCACAAAAACGGGTGGGCTATAGCCTTGGGGGGTGGGGCTGGCCAACTTCGTCCGCCGGACTCGGAATGGCGCGTGAGTTTTCGAGGCGCCTCCGTGTGCCAAAAATAGGCCACGGGCACAGCCGCGCCCAAAAATACCCGCCCGAAGGCCGGGGCGCCAAGTTCGTCCAGCGGAAAAAGGCCACAAAAACGGATGGGCTATAGCCTTGGGGTGTGGGGCTGGCCAACATCGTCCGCCGGACTCGGAATGGCGCGAGACATTGCGAGGCGCCTCCTTGTGCCAAAAATAGGCCGCGGGCACGGCCGCGCCCAAAAATACCAGCCGGAAGGCCGGGGCGCCAAGTTCGTGCAGCGGAAAAAGGCCACAAAAACGGGTGGGCTATAGCCTTGGGGGGTGGGGCTGGCCAACTTCGTCCGCCGGACTCGGAATGGCGCGAGACATTGCGAGGCCCCTCCTTGTGCCAAAAATAGGCCGCGGGCACGGCCGCGTCCAAAAATACCAGCCGGAAGCCCGGGGCGCCAAGTTCGTGCAGCGGAAAAAGGCCACAAAAACGGGTGGGCTATAGCCTTGGGGGGTGGGGCTGGCCAACTTCGTCCGCCGGACTCGGAATTGCGTGAGACCTTGCGAGGCGCCTCCGTGTGCCAAAAATAGGCCGCGGGCACAGCCGTGCCCAAAAATACCCGCCCGAAGGCCGGGGCTCCAAGGTCGTCCAGCGGAAAAAGGCCACAAAAACGGGTGGGCTATAGCCTTGGAGGGTGGGGCTTGGACAACTTCGTGCGCCGGATTCGGAATGGCGCGTGACTTTGCGAGGCGCCTCCGTGCGCCAAAAATAGGCCGCGGACACAGCCGTGCCCAAAAATACCCGCCCGAAGGCCGGGGCGCCAAGTTCGTCCAGCAGAAAAAGGCCACAAAAACGGGTGGGCTATAGCCTTGGGGGGTGTGGCTGGCCAACTTCGTACGCCGGACTCGGAATGGCGCGAGACTTTGCGAGGCGCCTCCCTGTGCCAAAAATAGGCCGCGGACACAGCCGCGCCCAAAAATACCCGCCCGAAGGCCGGGGCGCCAAGTTCGTCCAGCGGAAAAAGGCCACAAAAACGGGTGGGCTATAGCCTTGGGGGGTGGGGCTGGCCAACTTCGTCCGCCGGACTCGGAATGGCGCGAGACTTTGTGAGGCACCTCCGTCTACCAAAAATAGACCGTGGACACAGCCGCGCCCAAAAATACCCGCCCGATAGCCGGGGCGCCAAGTTCGTCCCGCGAAAAAAGGCCACAAAAACGGGTGGGCTATAGCCTTGGGGGGTCGGGCTGGCCAAATTCGTCCGCCGGACTCGGAATGGCGCGAGACTTTGCGAGGCACCTCCGTGTGCCAAAAATAGGCCGCGGGCATAGCCGCGCCCAAAAATTCCCGCCTGAAGGCCGGGGCGCCAAGTTCGTCCAGCGGAAAAAGGCCACAAAAACGGGTGGGCTATAGCCTTGGGGGGTGGGGCTGGCCAACTTCGTCCGCCGGACTCGGAATGGCGTGTGAGTTTTCGAGCCGCCTCCGTGTGCCAAAAATAGCCCACGGGCACAGCCGCGCCCAAAAATACCCGCCCGAAGGCCGGGGCGCCAAGTTCGTCCAGCGGAAAAAGGCCACAAAAACGGATGGGCTATAGCCTTGGGGTGTGGGGCTGGCCAACATCGTCCGCCGGACTCGGAATGGCGCGAGACATTGCGAGGCGCCTCCTTGTGCCAAAAATAGGCCGCGGACACGGCCGCGCCCAAAAATACCAGCCGGAAGGCCGGGGCGCCAAGTTCGTCCAACGGAAAAAGGCCACAAAAACGGGTGGGCTATAGCCTTGGGGTGTGGGGCTGGCCAACTTCGTCCACCGGACTCGGAATGGCGCGAGACTTTGCGAGGGGTTTCCGTGTGCCAAAACTAAGCCACAGGCACAGCCGCGCCAAAAAATAACCTCCCGAAGGCCGGGGCGCCAAGTTCGTCCAGCTGAAAAAGGCCACAAAAACGGTTGGGCTATAGCCTTGGGGGGTGGGGCTGGCCAACTTCGTTCGCCGCACTGGGAATGGCGCGAGACTTTACGAGGGGCCTCTGTGTGGCAAAAATAGGCCGCGGGCAAAGCCGCGCCGAAAAATAACCACCCGAAGGACGGGGCGCCAAGTTCGTCCAGCGGAAAAAGGCCACAAAAACGGGTGTGCTATAGCCTTGGGGGGTGGGGCTGGCCAACTTCGTCCGCCGGACTCAGAATGGCACGAGGCATTACGAGGGCCCTCCGTGTGCCAAAAATAGGCCGCGGGCACAGCCGCGCCCAAAAATAATTGCCCGAAGGCCGGGGAGCCAAGTTCGTCCAGCGGAAAAAGGCCACAAAAACGGGTGGGCTATAGCCTTGGGGGGTCGGGCTGGCCAAATTCGTCCGCCGGACTCGGAATGGCGCGAGACTTTGCGAGGCACCTCCGTGTGCCAAAAATAGGCCGCGGGCATAGCCGCGCCCAAAAATTCCCGCCTGAAGGCCGGGGCGCCAAGTTCGTCCAGCGGAAAAAGGCCACAAAAACGGGTGGGCTATAGCCTTGGGGGGTGGGGCTGGCCAACTTCGTCCGCCGGACTCGGAATGGCGTGTGAGTTTTCGAGGCGCCTCCGTGTGCCAAAAATAGGCCATGGGCACAGCCGCGCCCAAAAATACCCGCCCGAAGGCCGGGGCGCCAAGTTCGTCCAGCAGAAAAAGGCCACAAAAACGGATGGGCTATAGCCTTGGGGTGTGGGGCTGGCCAACATCGTCCGCCGGACTCGGAATGGCGGGAGACATTGCGAGGCGCCTCCGTGTGCCAAAAATAGGCCGCGGGCACGGCCGCGCCCAAAAATACCAGCCGGAAGGCCGGGGCGCCAAGTTCGTCCAACGGAAAAAGGCCACAAAAACGGGTGGGCTATAGCCTTGGGGTGTGGGGCTGGCCAACTTCGTCCACCGGACTCGGAAGGGCGCGAGACTTTGCGAGGGGTTTCCGTGTGCCAAAACTAAGCCACAGGCACAGCCGCGCCAAAAAATAACCTCCCGAAGGCCGGGGCGCCAAGTTCGTCCAGCTGAAAAAGGCCACAAAAACGGGTGGGCTATAGCCTTGGCGGGTGGGGCTGGCCAACTTCGTCCGCCGGACTCGGAATGGTGCGAGGCTTTACGAGCGGCCTCCGTGTGCCAAAAATAGGCCGCGGGCACAGCCGCACCCAAAAATAACCGCCCGAAGGCCGGGCCGCAAAGTTCATCCAGCGGAAAAAGGCCACAAAAACGGGTGGGCTATAGCCTGGGGGGTGGGGTTGGCCAACTTCGTCCGCCGGACTTGGAATGGCGTGAGAATTTGCGAAGGGCGTCCGTGTGCCAAAATAGTCCATGGGCACAACTGCGCCCAAAAATAACCGTCCGAAGGCCGGGGCGCCAAGTTCGTCCAGCTGAAAAAGGCCACAAAAACGGTTGGGCTATAGCCTTGGGGGGTGGGGCTGGCCAACTTCGTTTGCCGCACTCGGAATGGCGCGAGACTTTGCGATGGGCCTCTGTGTGCCAAAAATAGGCCGGGGGCATAGCCGCGCCCAAAAATAACCACCCGAAGGCCGGGGCGCCAAGTTCGTCCAGCGGAAAAAGGCCACAAAAACGGGTGTGCTATAGCCTTGGGGGGTGGGGCTGGCCAACTTCGTCCGCCGGACTCGGAATGGCGCGAGACTTTGCGAGGGGTCTCCGTGTGCCAAAATAGGCCATGGGCACAGCCGTGTCCAAAAATAACCACCCGAAGGCCGGGGCGCCAAGTTCGTCCGGCGGAAAAAGGCGACAAAAACGGGTGGGCTATAGCCTTGGCGGGTGGGGCTGGCCAACTTCGTCCGCCGGACTCGGAATGGCGCGAGGCATTACGTGGGCCCTCCGTGTGCCAAAAATAGGCCGCGGGCACAGCCGCGCCCAAAAATAATTGCCCGAAGGCCGGGGAGACAAGTTCGTCCAGCGGAAAAACGCCACAAAAACGGGTGGGCTATAGCCTCTGGGGGTGGGGCTGGCCAACTTCGTCCGCCGCTCTCGGAATGGCGCGAGACTTTGCGAGTGGCTCCGTGTGCCAAAAATAGGCCGTGGGCACAGCCGCGCCCAAAAATAACCCCCCGAAGCCCGGGGCGCCAAGTTCGTCCAGCGGAAAAAGGCCACAAAAACGGGTGGGCTATAGCCTTGGGGGGTGGGGCTGGCCAACTTCGTCCGCCGGACTCGGAATGGTGCGAGGCTTTACGAGCGGCCCGTGTGCCAAAAATAGGCCGCGGGCACAACCGCGCCAAAAATAACCGCCAAGGCCGGGCCGCAAAGTTCATCCAGGCGGAAAACGGCCACAAAACCGGGTGGGCTATAGCCTGGGGGGTGGGGCTGGCCAACTTCGTTCGCCGGACTTGGAATGGCGTGAGAATTTGCGAGGGGCGTCCGTGTGCCAAAATAGGCCATGGGCACAACTGCGCCCAAAAATAACCGCCCGAAGGCCGGGGCGCCAAGTTCGTCCAGCGGAAAAAGGCCACAAAAACGGGTGGGCTATAGCCTTGGGGGGTGGGGCTGGCCAACTTCGTCCGCCGGACTTGGAATGGCGTGAGAATTTACGAGGGGCCTCCGTGTGCCAAAATAGGCCGTGGGCACAGCCGTGCCCAAAAATAACCGCCCGAAGGCCGGGGCGCCAAGTTCGTCCGGCGGAAAAAGGCGACAAAAATGGGTGGGCTATAGCCTTGGCGGGTGGGGCTGGCCAACTTCGTCCGCCGGACTCGGAATGGCGCGAGGCATTACGAGGGCCCTCCGTGTCCCAAAAATAGGCCACGGGCACAGCCGCGCCCAAAAAGAATTGCCCGAAGGCCGGGGAGCCAAGTTCGTCCAGCGGAAAAATGCCACAAAAACGGGTGGGCTATAGCCTTGGGGGGTGGGGCTGGCCAACTTCGTCCGCCGGACTCGGAATGGTGCGAGGCTTTACGAGCGGCCTCCGTGTACCAAAAATAGGCCGCGGGCACAACCGCGCCCAAAAATAACCTCCCGAAGGCCGGGCCGCAAAGTTCGTCCAGCGGAAAAAGGCCACAAAAACGGGTGGGCTATAGCCTGGTGGGTGGGGCTGGCCAACTTCGTTCGCCGGACTTGGAATGGCGTGAGAATTTGCGAGGGGCGTCCGTGTGCCAAAATAGGCCATGGGCACAACTGCGCCCAAAAATAACCGCCCGAAGGCCGGGGCGCCAAGTTCGTGCAGCGGAAAAAGGCCACAAAAACGGGTGGGCTATAGCCTTGGGGGGTGGGGCTGGCCAACTTCGTCCGCCGGACTTGGAATGGCGTGAGAATTTGCGAGGGGCCTCCGTGTACCAAAATAGGCCGTGGGCACAGCCGTGCCCAAAAATAACCGCCCGAAGGCCGGGGCGCCAAGTTCGTCCGGCGGAAAAAGGCGACAAAAACGGGTGGGCTATAGCCTTGGCGGGTGGGGCTGGCCAACTTCGTCCGCCGGACTCGGAATGGCGCGAGGCATTACGAGGGCCCTCCGTGTGCCAAAAATAGGCCACGGGCACAGCCGCGCCCAAAAATACTCGCCCGAAGGCCGGGGCGCCAAGTTCGTCCAGCGGAAAAAGGCCACAAAAACGGGTGGGCTATAGCCTTGGGGGGTGGGGCAGGCCAACTTCGTCCGCCGGACTCGGAATGGCGCGAGACTTTGCGAGGCGCCTGCGTGTGCCAAAATAGGCCGTGGGCACCACTGCGCCCAAAAATAACCGCCCGAAGGCCGGGGCGCCAAGTTCGTCCAGCGGAAAAGGCCACAAAAATGGGTGGGCTATAGCCTTGGGGGGTGGGGCTGGCCAACTTCGTCCGCCGGACTCGGAATGGCGCGAGACTTTGCGAGGCGCCTCCGTGTGCGAAAATAGGCCGTGGGCACAGCCGTGCCCAAAAATAACCGCCCGTAGGCCGGGGCGCCAAGTTCGTCCAGCGGAAAAAGGCGACAAAAACGGGTGGGCTATAGCCTGGGGGGTGGGGCTGGCCAACTTCGTCCGCCGGACTCGGAATGGCGCGAGAATTTGCGAGGGGCCTCCGTGTTCCAAAATAGGCCATGGGCACATCCGCGCCCAAAAATAACCGCCCGAAGGCCGGGGCGCTAAGTTCGTCCAGCGGAAAAAGGCCACAAAAACGGGTGGGCAATAGCCTTGGGGGGTGGGGCTGGCCAACTTCGTCCGCCGGACTCGGAATGGCGTGAGAATTTGCGAGGGGCCTCCGTGTGCCAAAATAGGCCGTGGGCACAGCCGTGCCCAAAAATAACCGCCCGAAGGCCGGGGCGCCAAGTTCGTCCGGCGGAAAAAGGCGACAAAAACGGGTGGGCTATAGCCTTGGCGGGTGGGGCTGGCCAACTTCGTCCGCCAGACTCGGAATGGCGCGAGGCATTACGAGGGCCCTCCGTGTGCCAAAAATAGGCCACGGGCACAGCCGCGCCCAAAAATACTCGCCCGAAGGCCGGGGCGCCAAGTTCATCCAGCGGAAAAAGGCCACAAAAACGGGTGGGCTATAGCCTTGGGGGGTGGGGCAGGCCAACTTCGTCCGCCGGACTCGGAATGGCGCGAGACTTTGCGAGGCGCCTGCGTGTGCCAAAATAGGCCGTGGGCACCACTGCGCCCAAAAATAACCGCCCGAAGGCCGGGGCGCCAAGTTCGTCCAGCGGAAAAAGGCCACAAAAACGGGTGGGCAATAGCCTTGGGGGGTGGGGCTGGTCAACTTCGTCCGCCGGACTCGGAATGGCACGAGACTTTGCGAGGCGCCTCCGTGTGCCAAAATAGGCCGTGGGCACAGCCGTGCCCAAAAATAACCGCCCGAAGGCCGGGGCGCCAAGTTCGTCCGGCGGAAAAAGGCCACAAAAACGGGTGGGCTATAGCCTTGGGGGGTGGGGCAGGCCAACTTCGTCCGCCGGACTCGGAATGGCGCGAGACTTTGCGAGGCGCCTGCGTGTGCCAAAATAGGCCGTGGGCACCGCTTCGCCGAAACATAAACGCCCGAAGGACGGGGCGCCATGTGCGTCCAGCGGAACAAGGCCACAAAACGGGTGGGCAATAGCCTTGGGGGGTGGGGCTGGTCAACTTCGTCCGCCGGACTCGGAATGGCACGAGACTTTGCGAGGCGCCTCCGTGTGCCAAAATAGGCCGTGGGCACAGCCGTGCCCAAAAATAACCGCCCGAAGGCCGGGGCGCCAAGTTCGTCCGGCGGAAAAAGGCGACAAAAACGGGTGGGCTATAGCCTGGGGGGTGGGGCTGGCCAACTTCGTCCGCCGGACTCGGAATGGCGCGAGAATTTGCGAGGGGCCTCCGTGTTCCAAAATAGGCCATGGGCACATCCGCGCCCAAAAATAACCGCCCGAAGGCCGGGGCGCCAAGTTCGTCCAGCGGAAAAAGGCCACAAAAACGGGTGGGCAATAGCCTTGGGGGGTGGGGCTGGCCAACTTCGTCCGCCGGACTCGGAATGGCGCGAGACTTTGCGAGGCGCCTCCGTGTGCCAAAATAGGCCGTGGGCACAGCCGTGCCCAAAAATAACCGCCCGAAGGCCGGGGCGCCAAGTTCGTCCGGCGGAAAAAGGCGACAAAAACGGGTGGGCTATAGCCTTGGGGGGTGGGGCTGGCCTACTTCGTCCGCCGGACTCGGAATGGCGCGAGACTTTGCGAGGCGCCTCCGTGTGCCAAAATAGGCCGTGGGCACAGCCGTGCCCAAAAATAACCGCCCGAAGGCCGGGGCGCCAAGTTCGTCCGGCGGAAAAAGGCGACAAAAACGGGTGGGCTATAGCCTGGGGGGTGGGGCTGGCCAACTTCGTCCGCCGGACTTGGAATGGCGTGAGAATTTGCGAGGGGCCTCCGTGTTCCAAAATAGGCCATGGGCACATCCGCACCCAAAAATAACCGCGCGAAGGCCGGTGCGCCAAGTTCATCCGGCGGAAAAAGGCGACAAAAACGGGTGGGCTATAGCCTTGGTGGGTGGGGCTGGCCAACTTCGTCCGCCGGACTCGGAATGGCGCGAGACTTTGCGAGGTGCCTCTGTCTACCAAAAATAGGCCGCGGGCACAGCCGCGCCCAAAAATACTCGCCCGAAGGCCGGGGCGCCAAGTTCGTCCAGCGGAAAAAGGCCACAAAAACGGGTGGGCTATAGCCTTGGGGGGTGGGGCTGGCCAACTTCGTCCGCCGGACTCGGAATGGCGCGAGACTTTGCGAGGCGCCTGCGTGTGCCAAAAATAGGCCGCGGGCACAGCCGCGCCCAAAAATACCCGCCCGAAGACCGGGGCGCCAAGTTCGTCCAGCGGAAAAAGCCACAAAAACGGGTGGCCAATAGCCTTGGGGGGTGGGGCTGGCCAACTTCGTCCGCCAGACTCGGAATGGCGCAAGACTTTGCGAGGCGCCTCCTTGTGCCAAAAATAGGCCGCAGGCCCAGCCGCGCCCAAAAATACCCGTCCGAAGGCCGGGGCGCCAAGTTCGACCAGCGGAAAAAGGCCACAAAAACGGGTGGGCTATAGCCTTGGGGGGTGGGGCTGGCCCACTTCGTCCGCCGGACTCGGAATGGCGCGAGACTTTGCAACGCACCTCCATGTGACAAAAATAGGACGCGGGCACAGCCGCGCCCAATAATACCCGCCCGAAGACTGGGGCGCCAAGTTCGTCCAGCGGAAAAAGACCACAAAAACGGGTGGGCTATAGCCTTGGGGGGTGGGGCTGGCCAACTTCGTCCGCCGTACTCGGAATGGCGCGAGACTTTACGAGGCAACTCCGTGTGCCAAAAATAGGCCGCGGACACAGCCGCGCCCAAAAATATCCGCCCGAAGGCCGGGGCGCCAAGTTCGTCCCAACGGAAAAAGGCCACAAAACGGGTGGTCTATAGCCTTGGGAGGGGGCTGGCCAACTTCGTCCGCCGGACTCGGAATGGTGCGAGACTTTGCGAGGCGCCTCCGTGTGGCAAAAATAGGCCGCGGGCACAGCCGCGCCCAAAAATACCCGCCCGAAGGCCGGGGCGCCAAGTTCGTCCAACGGAAAAAGGCCACAAAAACGGGTGGTCTATAGCCTTGGGAAGGGGGGGGGGGGGGCTGGCCAACTTCGTCCGCCGGACTCGGAATGGTGCGAGACTTTGCGAGGCGCCTCCGTGTGCCAAAAATAGGCCGCGGGCACAGCCGCGCCCAAAAATACCCGCCCGAAGGCCGGGGCGCCAAGTTCGTCCAGCGGAAAAAGGCCACAAAAACAGGTGGGCTATAGCCTTGGGGGGTGGGGCTGGCCTACTTCGTCCGCCGGACTCGGAATGGCGCGAGACTTTGCAAGGCACCTCCATGTTCCAAAAATAGGACGCGGGAACAGCCGCGCCCAATAATACCCGCCCGAAGGCCGGGGCGCCAAGTTCGTGCAGTGGAAAAAGGCCACAAAAACGGGTGGGCTATCGCCTTGGGGGGTGGGGCTGGCCAACTTTGTCCGCCGGACTCGGAATGGCGCGAGACTTTGCGAGGGCCCTCCGTGTGCCAAAAATAGGCCACGGGTACAGCCGCGCCCAAAAATAATTGCCCGAAGGCCGGGGAGCCAAGTTCGTCCAGCGGAAAAATGCCACAAAAACGGGTGGGCTATAGCCTCTGGGGGTGGGGCTGGCCAACTTCGTCCGCCGCTCTCGGAATGGCGCGAGACTTTGCGAGTGGCTCCGTGTGCCAAAAATAGGCCGTGGGCACAGCCGCGCCCAAAAATAACCCCCCGAAGGCCGGGGCGCAAAGTTCGTCCAGCGGAAAATGGCCACAAAAACGGGTGGGCTATAGCCTTGGGGGGTGGGGCTGGCCAACTTCGTCCGCCGGACTCGGAATGGTGCGAGGCTTTATGAGCGGCCTCCGTGTACCGAAAATAGGCCGCGGGGCAGCCGCGCCCAAAAATAACCGCCCGAAGGCCGGGCGCCAAGTTCATCCAGCGGAAAAAAGGCCACAAAACGGGTGGGCTATAGCCTTGGGTGGGGCTGGCCAACTTCGTCGGCCGGACTCGGAATGGCGCGAGGCTTTACAAGGGGCCGCCGTGTGCAAAAATACGCCGTGGGCACAGCCGCGCCAAAAATAACCTCCCGAAGGCCGGGCGCCAAGTTCGTCCCAGCGGAAAAAGGCCACAAAAAGGGGTGGGCTATAGCCTTGGGGTGTGGGCTGGCCAACTTCGTTCGCCGCACCGGGGAATGGCGCGAGACTTTGCGAGGGCCTCTGTGTGCCAAAAATAGGCCAAAGGCACAGCCGCGCCAAAAATAACCACTCAAAGGCCGGGCGCCAAGTTCGACCAGCGGAAAAAGGCCACAAAAACGTGGGGGCTATAGCCGTGGGGTGTGGGGCTGGCCAAATTCGTCCACCGGAGTCGGAATGGCGCGAGACTTTGCGAGGGTTTCCGTGTGCCAAAAATAAGCCGAAGGCACAGCCGCGCCCAAAAATAACCTCCCGAAGGCCGGGCCGCAAAGTTCGTCCAGCTGAAAAAGGCCACAAAAATGGTTGGGCTATAGCCTTGGGGGGTGGGGCTGGCCAACTTCGTTCGCCGCACTGGGAATGGCGCGAGACTTTGCGAGGGGCCTCTGTGTGCCAAAAATAGGCCGCGGGCACAGCCACGCCCAAAAATAATCACCCGAAGGCCGGGGCGCCAAGTTCATCCAGCGGAACAAAGCCACAAAAACGGGTGTGCTATAGCCTTGGGGGGTGGGGCTGGCCAACTTCGTCCGCCGAACTCGGAATGGCGCGAGACTTTGCGAGGGGACTCCGTGTGCCAAAATAGGCCATGGGCACAGCCATGCCCAAAAATAACCGCCCGAAGGCCGGGGCGCCAAGTTCGTCCGGCGGAAAAAGGCGACAAAAACGGGTGGGCTATAGCCTTGGCGGGTGGGGCTGGCCAACTTCGTCCGCCGGACTCGGAATGGCGCGAGGCATTACGAGGGCCCTCCGGGTGCCAAAAATAGGCCGCGGGCACAGCCGCGCCCAAAAATAATTGCCCGAAGGCCGGGGAGCCAAGTTCGTCCAGCGGAAAAAGGCCACAAAAACGGGTGGGCTATAGCCTCTGGGGGTGGGGCTGGCGAACTTCGTCCGCCGCTCTCGGAATGGCGCGAGACTTTGCGAGTGGCTCCGTGTGCCAAATATAGGCCGTGGGCACAGCCGCGCCCAAAAATAACCCCCCGAAGGCCGGGGCGCCAAGTTCGTCCAGCGGAAAAAGGCCACAAAAACGGGTGGGCTATAGCCTTGGGGGGTGGGGCTGGCCAACTTCGTCCGCTGGACTCGGAATGGTGCGAGGTATTACGAGCGGCCTCTGTGTGCCAAAAATAGGCCACGGGCACAGCCGCGCCCAAAAATAAACGCCCGAAGGCCGGGCCGCAAAGTTCATCCAGCGGAAAAAGGCCACAAAAACGGGTGGGCTATAGCCTGGGGGGTGGGGTTGGCCAACTTCGTCCGCCGGACTTGGAATGGCGTGAGAATTTGCGGGGGGCGTCCGTGTGCCAAAATAGGCCATGGGCACAACTGCGCCCAAAAATAACCGTCCGAAGGCCGGGGCGCCAAGTTCGTCCAGCTGAAAAAGGCCACAAAAACGGTTGGGCTATAGCCTTGGGGGGTGGGGCTGGCCAACTTCGTTCGCCGCACTCGGAATGGCGCGAGACTTTACGAGGGGCCTCCGTGTGCCAAAAATAAGCCGCGGGCATAGCCGCGCCCAAAAATAACCACCCGAAGGCCGGGGCGCCAAGTTCGTCCAGCGGAAAAAGGCCACAAAAACGGGTGTGCTATAGCCTTGGGGGGTGGGGCTGGCCAATTTCGTCCGCCAGACTCGGAATGGCGCGAGACTTTGCGAGGGGCCTCCGTGTGCCAAAAATAGGCCATGGGCACAGCCGCGCCCAAAAATAACCGCCCGAAGGCCGGGGCGCCAAGTTCGTCCGGCGGAAAAAGGCGACAAAAACGGGTGGGCTATAGCCTTGGCGGGTGGGGCTGGCCAACTTCGTCCGCCGGACTCGGAATGGCGCGAGGCATTACGTGGGCCCTCCATGTGCCAAAAATAGGCCGCGGCCACAGCCGCGCCCAAAAATAATTGCCCGAAGGCCGGGGAGCCAAGTTCGTCCAGCGGAAAAACGCCACCAAAACGGGTGGGCTATAGCCTTGGGGGGTGGGGCTGGCCAATTTCGTCCGCCGGACTCGGAATGGCGCGAGACTTTGCGAGGGGCCTCCATGTGCCAAAAATAGGCCGCGGGCACAACCGCGCCCAAAAATAACCGCCCGAATGCCGGGCCGCAAAGTTCGTCCAGCGGAAAAAGGCCACAAAAACGGGTGGGCTATAGCCTGGGGGGTGGGGCTGGCCAACTTCGTCCGCCGGACTCGGAATGGCGCGAGACTTTACGAGGCACCTCCGTGTGCCAAAATTATGCCGCGGGCACAGCCGCGCCCAAAAATACCCGCTCGAAGGTCGCGGCACCAAGTTCGTCCAGCGGAAAAAGGCCACAAAAACGGGTGGGCTATAGCCTTGGGGGGTGGGGCTGGCCAACTTCGTCCGCTGGACTCGGAATGGCGCAAGAATTTGCGAGGCGTCTCCGTGAGCCAAAAATAGGCCGCGGGCACAGCCGCTTCCAAAAATACCCGCCCGAAGGCCGCGGCGCCAAGTTCGTCAAGCGGAAAAAGGCCACAAAAACGGGTGGGCAATAGCCTTGGGGGGTGGGGCTGGCCAACTTCGTCCGCCGGACTCGGAATGGCGTGAGACTTTGCGAGGTGCCTCCGTCTACCAAAAATAGGCCGTGGGCACAGCCGCGCCCAAAAATACTCGCCCGAAGGCCGGGGCGCCAAGTTCGTCCAGCGGAAAAAGGCCACAAAAACGGGTGGGCTATAGCCTTGGGGGGTGGGGCTGGCCTACTTCGTCCGCCGGACTCGGAATGGCGCGAGACTTTGCAAGGCACCTCCATGTGACAAAAATAGGACGTGGGAACAGCCGCGCCCAATAATACCCGCCCAAAGGCCGGGGCGCCAAGTTCGTGCAGCGGAAAAAGGCCACAAAAACGGGTGGGCTATCGCCTTGGGGGGTGGGGCTGGCCAACTTCGTCTGCCGGACTCGGAATGGCGCGAGACTTTGCGAGGCACCTCCGTGTGCTGTGGGCCAGGCCGCGGGCACAGCCGCTCCCAAAAATACCCGCCCGAAGGACGCGGCGCCAAGTTCGTCCAGCGGAAAAAGGCCACAAAAACGGGTGGGCTATAGCCTTGGGGGGTGGGGCTGGCCAACTTCGTCCGCCGGACTCGGAATGGCGCGAGACTTTACGAGGCACCTCCGTGTGCCAAAATTATGCCGCGGGCACAGCCGCGCCCAAAAATACCCGCTCGAAGGTCGCGGCACCAAGTTCTTCCAGCGGATAAAGGCCTAAAATACGAGTGGGATATAGCCTTGGGGGGTGGGGCTGGCCAACTTCGTCCGCCGGACTCGGAATGGCGCGAGACTTTGCGAGGCACCTCCGTGTGCCAAAAATAGGCCGCGGGCACAGCCGCTCCCAAAAATACCCGCCCGAAGGACGCGGCGCCAAGTTCGTCCAGCGGAAAAAGGCCACAAAAACGGGTGGGCTATAGCCTTGGGGGGTGGGGCTGGCCAACTTCGTCCGCTGGACTTGGAATGGCGTGAGAATTTGCGAGGCGCCTCCGTGAGCCAAAAATAGGCCGCGGGCACAGCCGCTCCCAAAAATACCCGCCCGAAGGCCGCGGCGCCAAGTTCGTCCAGCGGAAAAAGGCCACAAAAACGGGTGGGCTATAGCCTTGGGGGGTGGGGCTGGCCAACTTCGTCCGCCGGACTCGGAATGGCGCGAGGCATTACGAGGGCCCTCCGTGTGCCAAAAATAGGCCGAGGGCACAGCCGCGCCTGTAATACCCGCCCGACGGCCGGGGCGCCAAGTTCGTCCAGCGGAAAAAGGCCACAAAAACGGGTGGGCTATAGCCTTGGGGAGTGGGGCTGCCCAACTTCGTCCGCCGGACTCGGAATGGCGCGAGAATTTGCGAGGCGCCTCCGTGAGCCAAAAATAGGCCGTGGGCACAGCCGCTCCCAAAAATACCCGCCCGAAGGCCACGGCGCCAAGTTCGTCCAGCGGAAAAAGGCCAGAAAAACGGGTGGGCTATAGCCTTGGGGGGTGGGGCTGGCCAACTTCGTCCGCCGGACTCGGAATGGCGCAAGAATTTGCGAGGCGTCTCCGTGAGCCAAAAATATGCCGCGGGCACAGCCGCTCCCAAAAATACCCGCCCGAAGGCCGCGGCGCCAAGTTCGTCCAGCGGAAAAAGGCCACAAAAACGGGTGGGCAATAGCCTTGGGGGGTGGGGCTGGCCAACTTCGTCCGCCGGACTCGGAATGGCGCGAGACTTTGCGAGGCGTCTCCGTGTGCCAAAAATAGGGCCGGGGCACAGCCGCCGCCAAAAATACCCGTCCGAAGTCCGGGCGCCAAGTTCGTCCAGCGGAAAAAGCCACAAAAACGGGTGGCCAATAGCCTTGGGGGGTGGGGCTGGCCAACTTCGTCCGCCGGACTCGGAATGGCGCGAGACTTTGCAACGCACCTCCATGTGACAAAAATAGGACGCGGGCACAGCCGCGCCCAATAATACCCGCCCGAAGACCGGGCCGCCAAGTTCGTCCAGCGGAAAAAGGCCAGAAAAACGGGTGGGCTATAGCCTTGGGGGGTGGGGATGGCCAACTTCGTCCGCCGGACTCGGAATGGCGCGAGACTTTACGAGGCACCTCCGTGTGTAAAATTAGGCCTTGCGGCACAGCCGCGGCCAAAAATACCCACTCGAAGGCCGCGGCGCCAAGTTCGTCCAGCGGAAAAAGGCCACAAAAACGGGTGGGCTATAGCCTTGGGGGGTGGGGCTGGCCAACTTCGTCCGCCGGACTCGGAATGGCGCGAGACTTTGCGAGGGGCCTCCATGTGCCAAAAATAGGCCACGGGCACAACCGCGCCCAAAAATAACCGCCCGAAGGCGGGGCCGCAAAAAAGGCCACAAAAACGGGTGGGCTATAGCCTGGGGGGTGGGGCTGGCCAACTTCGTCCGCCGGACTCGGAATGGCGCGAGAATTTGCGAGGCACCTCCGTGAGCCAAAAATAGGCCGTGGGCACAGCCGCTCCCAAAAATACCCGCCCGAAGGCCACGGCGCCAAGTTCGTCCAGCGGAAAAAGGCCAGAAAAACGGGTGGGCTATAGCCTTGGGGGGTGGGGCTGGCCAACTTCGTCCGCCGGACTCGGAATGGCGCGTGAATTTGCGAGGCGTCTCCGTGAGCCAAAAATAGGCCGCGGGCACAGCCGCTCCCAAAAATACCCGCCCGAAGGCCGCGGCGCCAAGTTCGTCCAGCGGAAAAAGGCCACAAAAACGGGTGGGCAATAGCCTTGGGGGGTGGGGCTGGCCAACTTCGTCCGCCGGACTCGGAATGGCGCGACACTATGCTATGCGCCTCCGTGTGCCAAAATAGGCAAAGGGCACAGCCGCACCCAAAAATACCCGTCCAAGTCCGGGCCGCCAAGTTCGACCAGCGGAAAAAGGCCACAAAAACGGGTGGGCTATAGCCTTGGGGGGTGGGGCTGGCCCACTTCGTCCGCCGGACTCGGAATGGCGCGAGACTTTGCGAGGCGCTCCGTGTGCCCAAAAATAGGCGCGGGCACAGCCGCACCCAAAATACCCGTCCGAAGTCCGGGGCGCCAAGTTCGACCAGCGGAAAAGGCCACTAAAACGGGTGGGCTATAGCCTTGGGGGTGGGGCTGGCCCACTTCCGTCCGCCTCGGACTCGGAATGGCGCGAGACTTTGCAACGCACCTCCATGTGACAAAAATAGGACGCGGGCGCAGCCGCGCCCAATAATACCCGCCCGAAGACCGGGCCGCCAAGTTCGTCCAGCGGAAAAAGGCCAGAAAAACGGGTGGGCTATAGCCTTGGGGGGTGGGGCTGGCCAACTTCGTCCGCCGGACTCGGAATGGCGCGAGACTTTACGAGGCACCTCCGTGTGCCAAAATTAGGCCGAGTGCACAGCCGCGCCCAAAAATACCCGCTCGAAGGCCGCGGCGCCAAGTTCGTCCAGCGGAAAAAGGCCACAAAAACGGGTGGGCAATAGCCTTGGGGGGTGGGGCTGGCCAACTTCGTCCGCCGGACTCGGAATGGCGCGAGACTTTGCGAGGCGCCTCCGTGTGCCAAAAATAGGCCGCGGGCACAGCCGCACCCAAAAATACCCGTCCGAAGTCCGGGGCGCCAAGTTCGACCAGCGGAAAAAGGCCACAAAAACGGGTGGGCTATAGCCTTGGGGGGTGGGGCTGGCCCACTTCGTCCGCCGGACTCGGAATGGCGCGAGACTTTGCGAGGCGACTCCGTGTGCCAAAAATAGGCCGCGGGCACAGCCGCACCCAAAAATACCCGTCCGAAGTCCGGGGCGCCAAGTTCGACCAGCGGAAAAAGGCCACAAAAACGGGTGGGCTATAGCCTTGGGGGGTGGGGCTGGCCCACTTCGTCCGCCGGACTCGGAATGGCGCGAGACTTTGCAACGCACCTCCATGTGACAAAAATAGGACGCGGGCGCAGCCGCGCCCAATAATACCCGCCCGAAGACCGGGCCGCCAAGTTCGTCCAGCGGAAAAAGGCCACAAAAACGGGTGGGCTATAACCTTGGGGGGTGGGGCTGGCCAACTTCGTCCGCCGGACTCGGAATGGCGCGAGACTTTACGAGGCACCTCCGTGTGCCAAAATTAGGCCGCGGGCACAGCCGCGCCCAAAAATACCCGCTCGAAGGCCGCGGCGCCAAGTTCGTCCAGCGGAAAAAGGCCACAAAAACGGGTGGGCTATAGCCTTGGGGGGTGGGGCTGGCCCACTGGCCCGCCCGGACTCGGAATGGCGCGAGACTTTGCGAGGCGCCTCCGTGTGCCAAAAATAGGCCGCGGGCACAGCCGCACCCAAAAATACCCGTCCGAAGTCCGGGGCGCCAAGTTCGACCAGCGGAAAAAGGCCACAAAAACGGGTGGGCTATAGCCTTGGGGGGTGGGGCTGGCCCACTTCGTCCGCCGGACTCGGAATGGCGCGAGACTTTGCGAGGCGCCTCCGTGTGGCAAAAATAGGCCGCGGCCACAGCCGCACCCAAAAATACCCGTCCGAAGTCCGGGGCGCCAAGTTCGACCAGCGGAAAAAGGCCACAAAAACGGGTGGGCTATAGCCTTGGGGGGTGGGGCTGGCCCACTTCGTCCGCCGGACTCGGAATGGCGCGAGACTTTGCAACGCACCTCCATGTGACAAAAATAGGACGCGGGCGTAGCCGCGCCCAATAATACCCGCCCGAAGACCGGGCCGCCAAGTTCGTCCAGCGGAAAAAGGCCACAAAAACGGGTGGGCTATAACCTTGGGGGGTGGGGCTGGCCAACTTCGTCCGCCGGACTCGGAATGGCGCGAGACTTTATGAGGCACCTCCGTGTCCCAAATTTAGGACGCGGGCTCAGCCGCGCCCAAAAATACCCGCTCGAAGGCCGGGGCGCCAAGTTCGTCCAGCGGAAAAAGGCCACAAAAACGGGTGGGCTATAGCCTTGGGGGGTGGGGCTGGCCAACTTCGTCCGCCGGACTTGGAATGGCGTGAGAATTTGCGAGGCACCTCCGTGAGCCAAAAATAGGCCGCGGGCACAGCCGCTCCCAAAAATACCCGCCCGAAGGCCGCGGCGCCAAGTTCGTCCAGCGGAAAAAGGCCACAAAAACGGGTGGGCTATAGCCTTGGGGGGTGGGGCTGGCCAACTTCGTCCGCCGGACTCGGAATGGCGCGAGAATTTGCGAGGCGCCTCCGTGAGCCAAAAATAGGCCGTGGGCACAGCCGCTCCCAAAAATACCCGCCCGAAGGCCGCGGCGCCAAGTTCGTCCAGCGGAAAAAGGCCAGAAAAACGGGTGGGCTATAGCCTTGGGGGGTGGGGCTGGCCAACTTCGTCCGCCGGACTCGGAATGGCGCGAGACTTTACGAGGCACCTCCGTGTGCCAAAACTAGGCCGCGGGCACAGCCGCGCCCAAAAATACCCGCTCGAAGGCCGCGGCGCCAAGTTCGTCCAGCGGAAAAAGGCCACAAAAACGGGTGGGCTATAGCCTTGGGGGGTGGGGCTGGCCAACTTCGTCCGCCGGACTTGGAATGGCGTGAGAATTTGCGAGGCACCTCCGTGAGCCAAAAATAGGCCGCGGGCACAGCCGCTCCCAAAAATACCCGCCCGAAGGCCGCGGCGCCAAGTTCGTCCAGCGGAAAAAGGCCACAAAAACGGGTGGGCTATAGCCTTGGGGGGTGGGGCTGGCCAACTTCGTCCGCCGGACTCGGAATGGCGCGAGAATTTGCGAGGCGCCTCCGTGAGCCAAAAATAGACCGTGGGCACAGCCGTTCCCAAAAATACCCGCCCGAAGGCCGCGGCGCCAAGTTCGTCCAGCGGAAAAAGGCCAGAAAAACGGGTGGGCTATAGCCTTGGGGGGTGGGGCTGGCCGACTTCGTCCGCCGGACTCGGAATGGCGCGAGAATTTGCGAGGCGTCTCCGTGAGCCAAAAATAGGCCGCGGGCACAGCCGCTCCCAAAAATACCCACCCGAAGGCCGCGGCGCCAAGTTCGTCCAGCGGAAAAAGGCCACAAAAATG
Source organism: Citrus cavaleriei (assembly GCA_030448935.1). Lineage (NCBI taxonomy): Eukaryota > Viridiplantae > Streptophyta > Magnoliopsida > Sapindales > Rutaceae > Citrus > Citrus cavaleriei. The sequence continues at coordinate 92,237 of JAUJEM010000432.1, read as the reverse complement.
GGTGGGCAATAGCCTTGGGGGGTGGGGCTGGCCAACTTCGTCCGCCGGACTCGGAATGGCGCGAGACTTTGCGAGGCGACTCCGTGTGCCAAAAATAGGCCGCGGGCACAGCCGCACCCAAAATACCCGTCCGAAGTCCGGGGCGCCAAGTTCGACCAGCGGAAAAAGGCCACAAAAACGGGTGGGCTATAGCCTTGGGGGTGGGGCTGGCCCACTTCGTCCGCCGGACTCGGAATGGCGCGAGACTTTGCAACGCACCTCCATGTGACAAAAATAGGACGCGGGCGCAGCCGCGCCCAATAATACCCGCCCGAAGACCGGGCCGCCAAGTACGTCCAGCGGAAAAAGGCCACAAAAACGGGTGGGCTATAACCTTGGGGGGTGGGGCTGGCCAACTTCGTCCGCCGGACTCGGAATGGCGCGAGACTTTACGAGGCACCTCCGTGTGCAAAAATTAGGCCGCGGACACAGCCGCACCCAAAAATACCCGCCCGAAGGCCGGGCGCCAAGTTCGGCCCAACGGAAAAGGCCACAAAACGGGTGGGCTATAGCCTTGGAGGGGGCTGGCCGACTTCGTCCGGCGGACTCGGAATGGTGCGAGACTTTGCGAGGCGCCTCCGTGTGCTGGGCCAGGCCGCGGGCACAGCCGCACCCAAAAATACCCGTCCGAAGTCCGGGGCGCCAAGTTCGACCAGCGGAAAAAGGCCACAAAAACGGGTGGGCTATAGCCTTGGGGGGTGGGGCTGGCCCACTTCGTCCGACGGACTCGGAATGGCGCGAGACTTTGCAACGCACCTCCATGTGACAAAAATAGGACGCGGCCGCAGCCGCACCCAATAATACCCGCCCGAAGACCGGCCGCCAAGTTCGTCCAGCGGAAAAAGGCCACAAAAACGGGTGGGCTATAACCTTGGGGGGTGGGGCTGGCCAACTTCGTCCGCCGGACTCGGAATGGCGCGAGACTTTACGAGGCACCTCCGTGTGCAAAAATTAGGCCGCGGGCACAGCCGCGCCCAAAAATACCCGCTCGAAGGCCGGGGCGCCAAGTTCGTCCAACGGAAAAAGGCCACAAAAACGGGTGGGCTATAGCCTTGGGGGGGGGGGGCTGGCCAACTTCGTCCGCCGGACTCGGAATGGTGCGAGACTTTGCGAGGCAGCTCCGTGTGCCAAAAATAGGCCGCGGGCACAGCCGCACCCAAAAATACCCGCCCGAAGGCCAGGGCGCCAAGTTCGTCCAGCGGAAAAAGGCCACAAAAACGGGTGGGCTATAGCCTTGGGGGTGGGGCTGGCCTACTTCGTCCGCGGACTCGGAATGGCGCGAGAATTTGCGAGGCGCCTCCGTGAGCTGTAAAATAGGCCGTGGGCACAGCCGCTCCCAAAAATACCCGCCCGAGGCCGGCGCCAAGTCCGTCCAGCGGAAAAAGGCCAGAAAAACGGGTGGGCTATAGCCTTGGGGGGTGGGGCTGGCCAACTTCGTCCGCCGGACTCGGAATGGTGCGAGACTTTGTGAGGCACCTCCGTGTGCCAAAAATAGGCCGCGGTCACAGCCGCACCCAAAAATACCCGCCCGAAGGCCAGGGCGCCAAGTTCGTCCAGCGGAAAAAGGCCACAAAAACGGGTGGGCTATAGCCTTGGGGGGTGGGGCTGGCCTACTTCGTCCGCCGGACTCGGAATGGCGCGAGACTTTGCAAGGCACCTCCATGTGCCAAAAATAGGACGCGGGAACTGCCGCGCCCAATAATACCCGCCCGAACGCCGGGGCGCCAAGTTCGTGCAGCGGAAAAAGGCCACAAAAACGGGTGGGCTATCGCCTTGGGGGGTGGGGCTGGCCAACTTCGTCCGCCGGACTCGGAATGGCGCGAGACTTTGCGGCGCCTCCGTGTGCCAAACATAGGCGCGGGCACAGCCGCTCCCAAAAATACCCGCCCGAAGGCCGCGGCGCCAAGTTCGTCCAGCGGAAAAAGGCCACAAAAACGGGTGGGCTATAGGCTTGGGGGGTGGGGCTGGCCAACTTCGTCCGCCGGACTCGGAATGGAGCGAGACTTTGCGAGGCCCCTCCGTGTGCCAAAAATAGGCCGCGGGCACAGCCGCACCCAAAAATACCCGCCCGAAGACCGGGGCGCCAAGTTCGTCCAGCGGAAAAAGGCCACAAAAACGGGTGGGCTATAGCCTTGGGGGGTGGGGCTGGCCAACTTCGTCCGCCGGACTCGGAATGGCGCGAGACTTTGCGAGGCACCTCCGTGTACCAAAAATAGGCCGCGGACACAGCCGCGCCCAAAAATACCCTCCCAAAGGCCGGGGCGCCAAGTTCGTCCAACGGTAAAAGGCCACAAAAACGGGTGGGCGATACCCTGGGGGGTGGGGCTGGCCAACTTCGTCCGCCGGACTCGGAATGGCGCGAGACTTTCCGAGGGGCCTCCATGTGCCAAAAATAGGCCGTGGGCACAGCCGTGCCCAATAATACCTGCCCGAAGACCGGGGCGCCAAGTTTGTCCAGCGGAAAAAGGCCACAAAAACGGGTGGGCTATAGCCTTGGGGGGTGGGGCTGGCCCACTTCGTCCGCCGGACTCGGAATGGCGCGAGACTTTGCAACGCACCTCCATGTGACAAAAATAGGACGCGGGCACTGCCGCGCCCAATAATACCCGCCCGAACGCCGGGGCGCCAAGTTCGTGCAGCGGAAAAAGGCCACAAAAACGGGTGGGCTATCGCCTTGGGGGGTGGGGCTGGCCAACTTCGTCCGCCGGACTCGGAATGGCGCGAGACTTTGCGAGGCGCCTCCGTGTGCCAAACATAGGCCGCGGGCACAGCCGCTCCCAAAAATACCCGCCCGAAGGCCGCGGCGCCAAGTTCGTCCAGCGGAAAAAGGCCACAAAAACGGGTGGGCTATAGGCTTGGGGGGTGGGGCTGGCCAACTTCGTCCGCCGGACTCGGAATGGCGCGAGACTTTGCGAGGCACCTCCGTGTGCCAAAAATAGACCGTGCGCACAGCCGCGCCCAAAAATACCCGCCCGAAGGCCGGGGCGCCAAGTTCTTCCAGCGGAAAAAGGCCACAAAAACGGGTGCGCTATAGCCTTGGGGGGTGGGGCTGGCCAACTTCGTCCGCCGGACTCGGAATGGCGCGAGACTTTGTGAGGGGCCTCCATGTGCCAAAAATAGGCCGCGGGCACAGCCGTGCCCAATAATACCTGCCCGAAGACCGGGGCGCCAAGTTTGTCCAGCGGAAAAAGGCCACAAAAACGGGTGGGCTATAGCCTTGGGGGGTGGGGCTGGCCAACTTCGTCCGCCGGACTCGGAATGGCGCGAGACTTTGCGAGGCACCTCCGTGTGCCAAAAATAGACCGTGCGCACAGCCGCGACCAAAAATACCCGCCCGAAGGCCGGGGCGCCAAGTTCTTCCAGCGGAAAAAGGCCACAAAAACGGGTGGGCTATAGCCTTGGGGGGTGGGGCTGGCCAACTTCGTCTGCCGGACTCGGAATGGCGCGAGACTTTACGAGGCACCTCCGTGTGCCAAAAATAGGCCGTGGACACAGCCGCGCCCAAAAATACCCACCCGAAGGCCGGGGCGCCAAGTTCGTCCAACGGAAAAAGGCCACAAAAACGGGTGGGCTATAGCCTTGGGGGGGGGCTGGCCAACTTCGTCCGCCGGACTGGGAATCGAGCGAGACTTTACGAGGCGTCTCCGCGTGCCAAAAATAGGCCGCGGGCACAGCCGCGCCCAAAAATACCCTCCCAAACGCCGGGGCGCCAAGTTCGTCCAACGGAAAAAGGCCACAAAAACGGGTGGGCTATAGCCTTGGGGGGTGGGGCTGGCCAACTTCGTCCGCCGGACTCGGAATGGCGCGAGACTTTGCGAGGCGCCTCCGTGTGCCAAAAGTAGGCCTCGGGCACAGCCGCGCCCAAAAATACCCTCCCGAAGGCCGGGGCGCCAAGTTCGTCCAGCGGAAAAAGGCCACAAAAACGGGTGGGCTATAGCCTTGGGGGGTGGGGCTGGCCAACTTCGTCCGCCGGACTCGGAATGGCGCGAGAATTTGCGAGGCGCCTCCGTGAGCCAAAAATAGGCCACGGGCACAGCCGCTCCCAAAAATACCCGCCCGAAGGCCGCGGCGCCAAGTTCGTCCAGCGGAAAAAGGCCACAAAAACGGGTGGGCTATAGCCTTGGGGGGTGGGGCTGGCCAACTTCGTCCGCCGGACTCGGAATGGCGCGAGACTTTACGAGGCGCATCCGTGTGCCATAAATAGGCCACGGGAGCAGCCGCGCCCAAAAATAACCGCCCGAAGGCGGCGGCGCCAAGTTCGTCCAGCGGAAAAAGGCCACAAAAACGGGTGGGCTATAGCCGTGGGGGGTGGGGCTGGCCCACTTCGTCCGCCGGACTCGGAATGGCGCGAGACTTTGCAACGCACCTCCCTGTGACAAAATTAGGACGCGGCACAGCCGCGCCCAATAATACCCGCCCAAGACCGGGCGCCAAGTTCGGCCCAGCGGAAAAAGGCCACAAAACGGGTGGGCTAGAGCCTTGGGGGGTGGGGCTGGGCAACTTCGTCCGCCGGAATCGGAATGGCGCGAGACTTTACGTGGCCCCTCCGTGGGCCAAAAAAAGGCCGCGGGCACAGCCGCGCCCAAAAATACCCGGCCAAAGGCCTGGGCGCCAAGTTCGTCCAGCGGCAAAAGGCCACAAATTCGGGTGGGCTATAGCCTTGGGGGCTGGCCAACTTCGTCCGCCGGACTCGGAATGGTGCGAGACTTTGCAGGCACCTCCGTGTGCTGTGGTTAAAAGGCGGGCACAGCCGCCCCCAAACATACCCGCCCGAAGGCCAGGGCGCCAAGTTCGTCCAGCGGAAAAAGGCCACAAAAACGGGTGGGCTATAGCCTTGGGGTTTGGGGCTGGCCTACTTCGTCCGCCGGACTCGGAATGGCGCGAGACTTTTCAAGGCACCTCCATGTGCCAAAAATAGGACGCGGGAACAGCCGCGCCCAATAATACCCGCCCGAAGGCCGGGGCGCCAAGTTCGTGCAGCGGAAAAAGGCCTCAAAAACGGGTGGGCTATCGCCTTGGGGGGTGGGGCTGGCCAACTTCGTCCGCCGGACTCGGAATGGCGCGAGACTTTGCGAGGCACCTCCGTGTGCCAAAAATAGGCCGCGGGCACAGCCGCGCCCAAAAATACCCTCCCAAAGGCCGGGGCGCCAAGTTCGTCCAACGGAAAAAGGCCACAAAAACGGGTGGGCTATAGCCTTGGGGGGTGGGGCTGGCCAACTTCGTCCGCCGGACTCGGAATGGCGCGAGACTTTGCGAAGCGCCTCCGTGAGCCAAAACTAGGCCGCGGGCACAGCCGCGCCCAAAAATACCCGCTCGAAGGCCGCGGCGCCAAGTTCGTCCAGCGGAAAAAGGCCACAAAAACGGGTGGGCTATAGCCTTGGGGGGTGGGGCTGGCCAACTTCGTCCGCCGGACTTGGAATGGCGTGAGAATTTGCGAGGCACCTCCGTGAGCCAAAAATAGGCCGCGGGCACAGCCGCGCCCAAAAATACCCGCCCGAAGGCGCGGCGCCAAGTTCGTCCAGCGGAAAAAGGCCAGAAAAACGGGTGGGCTATAGCCTTGGGGGTGGGGCTGGCCAACTTCGTCCGCCCGGACTCGGAATGGCGCGAGACTTTACGAGGCACCTCCGTGTGCCAAAACTAGGCATGGGCACAGCCGCGCCCAAAAATAACCGCTCGAAGGACGGGGCGCCAAGTTCGTCCAGCGGAAAAAGGCCACAAAAACGGGTGGGCATAGCCGTGGGGGGGGGGCTGGCCAACTGCGTCCGCCGGACTTGGAATGGCGTGAGAATTTGCTAGGCACCTCGTTGAGCAAAAAATAGGCCGCGGGCACAGCCGCTCCCAAAAATACCCGCCCGAAGGCCGCGGCGCCAAGTTCGTCCAGCGGAAAAAGGCCACAAAAACGGGTGGGCTATAGCCTTGGGGGGTGGGGCTGGCCAACTTCGTCCGCCGGACTCGGAATGGCGCGAGAATTTGCGAGGCGCCTCCGTGAGCCAAAAATAGACCGAGGGCACAGCCGCTCCCAAAAATACCCGCCCGAAGGCCGCGGCGCCAAGTTCGTCCAGCGGAAAAAGGCCAGAAAAACGGGTGGGCTATAGCCTTGGGGGGTGGGGCTGGCCAACTTCGTCCGCCGGACTCGGAATGGCGTGAGAATTTGCGAGGCACCTCCGTGAGCCAAAAATAGGCCGCGGGCACAGCCGCGCCCAAAAATACCCTCCCAAACGCCGGGGCGCCAAGTTCGTCCAACGGAAAAAGGCCACAAAAACGGGTGGGCTATAGCCTTGGGGGGTTGGGCTGGCCAACTTCGTCCGCCGGACTCGGAATGGCGCGAGACTTTGCGAGGCGCCTCCGTGTGCCAAAAGTAGGCCTCGGGCACAGCCGCACCCAAAAATAACCTCCCGAAGGCCGGGGCGCCAAGTTCGTCCAGCGGAAAAAGGCCACAAAAACGGGTGGGCTATAGCCTTGGGGGGTGGGGCTGGCCAACTTCGTCCGCCGGACTCGGAATGGCGCGAGAATTTGCGAGGCGCCTCCGTGAGCCAAAAATAGGCCGCGGGCACAGCCGCTCCCAAAAATACCCGCCCGAAGGCCGCGGCGCCAAGTTCGTCCAGCGGAAAAAGGCCACAAAAACGGGTGGGCAATAGCCTTGGGGGGTGGGGCTGGCCAACTTCGTCCGCCGGACTCGGAATGGCGCGAGACTTTGCGAGGCGCCTCCGTGTGCCAAAAATAGGCCGCGGGCACAGCCGCGCCCAAAAATACCCGTCCGAAGGCCGGGGCGCCAAGTTCGACCAGCGGAAAAAGGCCACAAAAACGGGTGGGCTATAGCCTTGGGGGGTGGGGCTGGCCCACTTCGTCCGCCGGACTCGGAATGGCGCGAGACTTTGCAACGCACCTCCATGTGACAAAAATAGGACGCGGGCACAGCCGCGCCCAATAATACCCGCCCGAAGACCGGGGCGCCAAGTTCGTCCAGCGGAAAAAGGCCACAAAAACGGGTGGGCTATAGCCTTGGGGGGTGGGGCTGGCCAACTTCGTCCGCCGGAATCGGAATGGCGCGAGACTTTACGTGGCACCTCCGTGTGCCAAAAATAGGCCGCGGGCACAGCCGCGCCCAAAAATACCCGGCCAAAGGCCGGGCGCAAGTTCGGTCCAACGTAAAAAGGCCACAAAAACGGGTGGGCTATAGCCTTGGGCTGGCTGGCTTCGTCCGCCGGACTCGGAATGGTGCGAGACTTTGCGAGGCACCTCCGTGTGCCAAAAATAGGCCAAAGGCTCAGCCGCTCCCAAAAATACCCGCTCGAAGGCCAGGGCGCCAAGTTCGCCCAGCGGAAAAGGCCACAAAAACGGGTGGGCTATAGCCTTGGGGGGTGGGGCTGGCCTACTTCGTCCGCCGGACTCGGAATGGCGCGAGACTTTGCAAGGCACCTCCATGTGCCAAAAATAGGACGCGGGAACAGCCGCGCCCAATAATACCCGCCCGAAGGCCGGGGCGCCAAGTTCGTGCAGCGGAAAAAGGCCACAAAAACGGGTGGGCTATCGCCTTGGGGGGTGGGGCTGGCCAACTTCGTCCGCCGGACTCGGAATGGCGCGAGACTTTGCGAGGCACCTCCGTGTGCCAAAAATAGGCCGCGGGCACAGCCGCGCCCAAAAATACCCTCCCAAAGGCCGGGGCGCCAAGTTCGTCCAACGGAAAAAGGCCACAAAAACGGGTGGGCTATAGCCTTGGGGTGGGGCTGGCCAACCGTCCGCCCGGACTCGGAATGGCGCGAGACTTTGCGAAGCGCCTCCGTGAGCTGCAAAACTAGGCAGCGGGCACAGCACAGCGCGCCCAAAAATACCCGCTCGAAGGCCGCGGCGCCAAGTTCGTCCAGCGGAAAAAGGCCACAAAAACGGGTGGGCTATAGCCTTGGGGGGTGGGGCTGGCCAACTTCGTCCGCCGGACTTGGAATGGCGGGAGACGTTGCGAGGCACCTCCGTGAGCCAAAAAAGGCCGCGGCACAGCCGCGCCAAAAATACCCGCCTGAAGGCGCGGCGCCAAGTTCGTCCAGCGGAAAAAGGCCAGAAAAACGGGTGGGCTATAGCCTTGGGGGGTGGGGCTGGCCAACTTCGTCCGCCGGACTTGGAATGGCGCGAGACTTTACGAGGCACCTCCGTGTGCCAAAACTAGGCCGCGGGCACAGCCGCGCCCAAAAATACCCGCTCGAAGGCCGCGGCGCCAAGTTCGTCCAGCGGAAAAAGGCCACAAAAACGGGTGGGCTATAGCCTTGGGGGGTGGGGCTGGCCAACTCCCGCCCGGACTTGGAATGGCGTGAGAATTTGCGAGGCACCTCCGTGTGGCAAAAATAGGCCGCGGGCACAGCCACTCCCAAAATACCCGCCCGAAGGTCACGCCAAGTTCGTCCAGCGGAAAAAGGCCACAAAAACGGGTGGGCTATAGCCTTGGGGGGTGGGGCTGGCCAACTTCGTCCGCCGGACTCGGAATGGCGCGAGAATTTGCGAGGCGCCTCCGTGAGCCAAAAATAGACCGTGGGCACAGCCGCTCCCAAAAATACCCGCCCGAAGGCCGCGGCGCCAAGTTCGTCCAGCGGAAAAAGGCCAGAAAAACGGGTGGGCTATAGCCTTGGGGGGTGGGGCTGGCCAACTTCGTCCGCCGGACTCGGAATGGCGCGAGAATTTGCGAGGCGTCTCCGTGAGCCAAAAATAGGCCGCGGGCACAGCCGCTCCCAAAAATACCCGCCCGAAGGCCGCGGCGCCAAGTTCGTCCAGCGGAAAAAGGCCACAAAAACGGGTGGGCAATAGCCTTGGGGGGTGGGGCTGGCCAACTTCGTCCGCCGGACTCGGAATGGCGCGAGACTTTGCGAGGCGTCTCCGTGTGCCAAAAATAGGCCGCGGGCACAGCCGCACCCAAAAATACCCGTCCGAAGTCCGGGGCGCCAAGTTCGACCAGCGGAAAAAGGCCACAAAAACGGGTGGGCTATAGCCTTGGGGGTGGGGCTGGCCCACTTCGTCCGCCGGACTCGGAATGGCGCGAGACTTTGCAACGCACCTCCATGTGACAAAAATAGGACGCGGGCGCAGCCGCGCCCAATAATACCCGCCCGAAGACCGGGCCGCCAAGTACGTCCAGCGGAAAAAGGCCACAAAAACGGGTGGGCTATAACCTTGGGGGGTGGGGCTGGCCAACTTCGTCCGCCGGACTCGGAATGGCGCGAGACTTTACGAGGCACCTCCGTGTGCAAAAATTAGGCCGCGGGCACAGCCGCGCCCAAAAATACCCGCTCGAAGGCCGGGGCGCCAAGTTCGTCCAACGGAAAAAGGCCACAAAAACGGGTGGGCTATAGCCTTGGAGGGGGGGGGGCTGGCCGACTTCGTCCGCCGGACTCGGAATGGTGCGAGACTTTGCGAGGCGCCTCCGTGTGCCAAAAATAGGCCGCGGGCACAGCCGCACCCAAAAATACCCGTCCGAAGTCCGGGGCGCCAAGTTCGACCAGCGGAAAAAGGCCACAAAAACGGGTGGGCTATAGCCTTGGGGGGTGGGGCTGGCCCACTTCGTCCGCCGGACTCGGAATGGCGCGAGACTTTGCAACGCACCTCCATGTGACAAAAATAGGACGCGGCCGCAGCCGCACCCAATAATACCCGCCCGAAGACCGGCCGCCAAGTTCGTCCAGCGGAAAAAGGCCACAAAAACGGGTGGGCTATAGCCTTGGGGGGTGGGGCTGGCCAACTTCGTCCGCCGGACTCGGAATGGCGCGAGACTTTTCGAGGCGTCTCCGTGTGCCAAAAATAGGCCGCGGGCACAGCCGCACCCAAAAATACCCGTCCGAAGTCCGGGGCGCCAAGTTCGACCAGCGGAAAAAGGCCACAAAAACGGGTGGGCTATAGCCTTGGGGGTGGGGCTGGCCCACTTCGTCCGCCGGACTCGGAATGGCGCGAGACTTTGCAACGCACCTCCATGTGACAAAATAGACGCGGCGCAGCCGCGCCAAAAATACCCGCCCGAAGACCGGGCCGCCAAGTATCGTCCAGCGGAAAAAGGCCACAAAACGGGTGGGCTATAACCTTGGGGGTGGGCTGGCCAACTTCGTCCGCCCGGACTCGGAATGGCGCGAGACTTTACGAGGCACCTCCGTGCCAAAAATTAGGCCGCGGGCACAGCCGCGCCCAAAAATACCCGCCCAAGGCCGGGCGCCAAGTTCGTCCAACGGAAAAGGCCACAAAACGGGGTGGGCTATAGCCTTGGAGGGCTGGCCGACTGTCCCGCCGGACTCGGAATGGTGCGAGACTTTGCGAGGCGCCTCCGTGTGCCAAAAATAGGCCGCGGGCACAGCCGCACCCAAAAATACCCGTCCGAAGTCCGGGGCGCCAAGTTCGGCCAGCGGAAAAAGGCCACAAAAACGGGTGGGCTATAGCCTTGGGGGGTGGGGCTGGCCCACTTCGTCCGCCGGACTCGGAATGGCGCGAGACTTTGCAACGCACCTCCATGTGACAAAAATAGGACGCGGCCGCAGCCGCACCCAATAATACCCGCCCGAAGACCGGCCGCCAAGTTCGTCCAGCGGAAAAAGGCCACAAAAACGGGTGGGCTATAACCTTGGGGGGTGGGGCTGGCCAACTTCGTCCGCCGGACTCGGAATGGCGATAGACTTTTCGAGGCTCCTCCGTGTGCCAAAATTAGGCCGCGGGCACAGCCGCGTCCAAAAATACCCGCTCGAAGGCCGCGGCGCCAAGTTCGTCCAGCGGAAAAAGGCCACAAAAACGGGTGGGCTATAGCCTTGGGGGCTGGCCAACTTCGTCCGCCGGACTCGGAATGGTTCGAGACTTTGCGAGGCACCTCCGTGTGCTAAAATAGGCCGCGGCACAGCCGCACCCAAAAATACCCGCCCAAGGCCAGGGCGCCAAGTTCGGCCCAGCGGAAAAAGGCCACAACCACGGGTGGGCTATAGCCTTGGGGGGTGGGGCTGGCCAACTTCGTCCGCCGGAATCGGAATGGCGCGAGACTTTACGTGGCACCTCCGTGTGCCAAAAATAGGCCGCGGGCACAGCCGCGCCCAAAAATACCCGGCCAAAGGCCGGGGCGCCAAGTTCGTCCAACGGAAAAAGGCCACAAAAACGGGTGGGCTATAGCCTTGGGGGGGGGGGGGCTGGCCAACTTCGTCCGCCGGACTCGGAATGGTGCGAGACTTTGCGAGGCACCTCCGTGTGCCAAAAATAGGCCGCGGGCACAGCCGCGCCCAAAAATACCCGCCCGAAGGCCAGGGCGCCAAGTTCGTCCAGCGGAAAAAGGCCACAAAAACGGGTGGGCTATAGCCTTGGGGTTTGGGGCTGGCCTACTTCGTCCGCCGGACTCGGAATGGCGCGAGACTTTGCAAGGCACCTCCATGTGCCAAAAATAGGACGCGGGAACAGCCGCGCCCAATAATACCCGCCCGAAGGCCGGGGCGCCAAGTTCGTGCAGCGGAAAAAGGCCACAAAAACGGGTGGGCTGTCGCCTTGGGGGGTGGGGCTGGCCAACTTCGTCCGCCGGACTCGGAATGGCGCGAGACTTTGCGAGGCACCTCCGTGTGCCAAAAATAGGCCGCGGGCACAGCCGCGCCCAAAAATACCCGCCCAAAGGCCGGGGCGCCAAGTTCGTCCAACGGAAAAAGGCCACAAAAACGGGTGGGCTATAGCCTTGGGGGGTGGGGCTGGCCAACTTCGTCCGCCGGACTCGGAATGGCGCGAGACTTTGCGAAGCGCCTCCGTGAGCCAAAACTAGGCCGCGGGCACAGCCGCGCCCAAAAATACCCGCTCGAAGGCCGCGGCGCCAAGTTCGTCCAGCGGAAAAAGGCCACAAAAACGGGTGGGCTATAGCCTTGGGGGGTGGGGCTGGCCAACTTCGTCCGCCGGACTTGGAATGGCGTGAGAATTTGCGAGGCACCTCCGTGAGCCAAAAATAGGCCGCGGGCACAGCCGCGCCCAAAAATACCCGCCCGAAGGCCGCGGCGCCAAGTTCGTCCAGCGGAAAAAGGCCAGAAAAACGGGTGGGCTATAGCCTTGGGGGGTGGGGCTGGCCAACTTCGTCCGCCGGACTCGGAATGGCGCGAGACTTTACGAGGCACCTCCGTGTGCCAAAACTAGGCCGCGGGCACAGCCGCGCCCAAAAATACCCGCTCGAAGGCCGCGGCGCCAAGTTCGTCCAGCGGAAAAAGGCCACAAAAACGGGTGGGCTATAGCCTTGGGGGGTGGGGCTGGCCAACTTCGTCCGCCGGACTCGGAATGGCGCGAGACTTTACGAGGCACCTCCGTGTGCAAAAAATAGGCCGCGGGCACAGCCGCGCCCAAAAATACCCGCCCGAAGGCCGGGGCGCCAAGTTCGTCCAACGGAAAAAGGCCACAAAAACGGGTGGGCTATAGCCTTGGGGGGGGGGGGCTGGCCAACTTCGTCCGCCGGACTCGGAATGGTGCGAGATTTTGCGAGGCACCTCCGTGTGCCAAAAATAGGCCGCGGGCACAGCCGCACCCAAAAATACCCGCCCGAAGGCCAGGGCGCCAAGTTCGTCCAGCGGAAAAAGGCCACAAAAACGGGTGGGCTATAGCCTTGGGGGGTGGGGCTGGCCTACTTCGTCCGCCGGACTCGGAATGGCGCGAGACTTTGCAAGGCACCTCCATGTGCCAAAAATAGGATGCGGGAACTGCCGCGCCCAATAATACCCGCCCGAACGCCGGGGCGCCAAGTTCGTGCAGCGGAAAAAGGCCACAAAAACGGGTGGGCTATCGCCTTGGGGGGTGGGGCTGGCCAACTTCGTCCGCCGGACTCGGAATGGCGCGAGACTTTGCGAGGCGCCTCCGTGTGCCAAAAATAGGCCGCGGGCACAGCCGCTCCCAAAAATACCTGCCCGAAGGCCGCGGCGCCAAGTTCGTCCAGCGGAAAAAGGCCACAAAAACGGGTGGGCTATAGGCTTGGGGGGTGGGGCTGGCCAACTTCGTCCGCCGGACTCGGAATGGAGCGAGACTTTGCGAGGCCCCTCCGTGTGCCAAAAATAGGCCGTGGGCACAGCCGCTTCCAAAAATACCCGCCCGAAGACCGGGCGCCAAGTTCGTCCAGCGGAAAAAGGCCACAAAAACGGGTGGGCTATATCCTTGGGGTGCGGGGCTGGCCTACTTCGTCCGCCGGACTCGGAATGGCGCGAGACTTTGCGAGGCACCTCCGTGTACCAAAAATAGGCCGCGGGCACAGCCGCGCCCAAAAATACCCTCCCAAAGGCCGGGGCGCCAAGTTCGTCCAACGGAAAAAGGCCACAAAAACGGGTGGGCGATATCCTGGGGGGTGGGGCTGGCCAACTTCGTCCGCCGGACTCGGAATGGCGCGAGACTTTCCGAGGGGCCTCCATGTGCCAAAAATAGGCCGCGGGCACAGCCGTGCCCAATAATACCTGCCCGAAGACCGGGGCGCCAAGTTCGTCCAGCGGAAAAAGGCCACAAAAACGGGTGGGCTATAGCCTTGGGGGGTGGGGCTGGGCCACTTCATCCGCCGGACTAAGAATGGCGCGAGACTTTGCGAGGAATCTCCGTGTGCCAAAAATAGACCGTGCGCACAGCCGCGCCCAAAAATTCCCGCCCGAAGGCCGGGGCGCCAAGTTCGTCCAGCGGTAAAAGGCCACAAAAACGGGTGGGCTATAGCCTTGGGGGGTGGGGCTGGCCAACTTCGTCCGCCGGACTCGGAATGGCGCGAGACTTTGCGAGGCACCTCCGTGTGCCAAAAATAGGCCGTGGGCACAGCCGCGCCCAAAAATACCCACCCGAAGGCCGGGGCGCCAAGTTCGTCCAGCGGAAAAAGGCCACAAAAACGGGTGGGCTATAGCCTTGGGGGCTGGCCAACTGGCCTCCGCCGGACTCGGAATCGAGCGAGACTTTGCGAGGCGTCTCCGTGTGCCAAAAATAGGCCGCGGGCACAGCCGCGCCCAAAAATACCCTCCCAAACGCCGGGGCGCCAAGTTCGTCCAACGGAAAAAGGCCACAAAAACGGGTGGGCTATAGCCTTGGGGGGTGGGGCTGGCCAACTTCGTCCGCCGGACTCGGAATGGCGCGAGACTTTGCGAGGCGCCTCCGTGTGCCAAAAGTAGGCCTCGGGCACAGCCGCGCCCAAAAATACCCTCCCGAAGGCCGGGGCGCCAAGTTCGTCCAGCGGAAAAAGGCCACAAAAACGGGTGGGCTATAGCCTTGGGGGGTGGGGCTGGCCAACTTCGTCCGCCGGACTCGGAATGGCGCGAGAATTTGCGAGGCTCCTCCGTGAGCCAAAAATAGGCCGCGGGCACAGCCGCTCCCAAAAATACCCGCCCGAAGGCCGCGGCGCCAAGTTCGTCCAGCGGAAAAAGGCCACAAAAACGGGTGGGCTATAGCCTTGGGGGGTGGGGCTGGCCCACTTCGTCCGCCGGACTCGGAATGGCGCGAGACTTTGCAACGCACCTCCATGTGACAAAAATAGGACGCGGGCACAGCCGCGCCCAAAATACCCGCCGAGACCGGGCGCAAAGTTCGTCCAGCGGAAAAAGGCCACAAAAACGGGTGGGCTATAGCCTTGGGGGGTGGGGCTGGCCAACTTCGTCCGCCGGAATCGGAATGGCGCGAGACTTTACGTGGCACCTCCGTGTGCCAAAAATAGGCCGCGGGCACAGCCGCGCCCAAAAATACCCGGCCAAAGGCCGGGGCGCCAAGTTCGTCCAACGGAAAAAGGCCACAAAAACGGGTGGGCTATCGCCTTGGGGGGTGGGGCTGGCCTACTGCGTCCGCCGGACGCGGAATGGTGCGAGACTTTGCGAGGCACCTCCGTGTGCCAAAAATAGGCCGCGGGCACAGCCGCGCCCAAAAATACCCGCCCGAAGGCCAGGGCGCCAAGTTCGTCCAGCGGAAAAAGGCCACAAAAACGGGTGGGCTATAGCCTTGGGGTTTGGGGCTGGCCTACTTCGTCCGCCGGACTCGGAATGGCGCGAGACTTTGCAAGGCACCTCCATGTGCCAAAAATAGGACTTGGGCACATCCGCGCCCAAAAATACCCGCCCGAAGGCTGGGCGCCAATTCCGTACAGCGGAAACAGGCCACAACCCCGGGTGGGCTATCGCCTGGGGGGTGGGGCTGTCCAACTTCGTCCGCCGGACTCGGAATGGCGCGAGACTTTGCGAGGCGCCTCCGTGTGCCAAAAAATAGGCCTTGGCACAGCCGCGCCCAAAATACCCTCCCAAAGGCCGGGGCGCCAAGTTCGTCCAACGGAAAAAGGCCACAAAAACGGGTGGGCTATAGCCTTGGGGGGTGGGGCTGGCCAACTTCGTCCGCCGGACTCGGAATGGCGCGAGACTTTGCGAAGCGCCTCCGTGAGCCAAAAATAGGCCGCGGACACAGCCGCTCCCAAAAATACCCGCCCGAAGGCCGCGGCGCCAAGTTCGTCCAGCGGAAAAAGCCACAAAAACGGGTGGGCTATAGCCTAGGGGGGTGGGGCTGGCCAACTTCGTCCGCCGGACTCGGAATGGCGCGAGACTTTGCAACGCACCTCCATGTGATAAAAATAGGACGCGGGCACAGCCGCGCCCAATAATACCCGCCCGAAGACCGGGGCGCCAAGTTTGCCCAGCGGAAAAAGGCCACAAAAACGGGTGGGCTATAGCCTTGGGGGGTGGGGCTGGCCAACTTCGTCCGCCGGACTCGGAATGGCGCGAGACTTTACGAGGCACCTCCGTGTGCCAAAAATAGGCCGCGGACACAGCCGCGCCCAAAAATACCCACCCGAAGGCCTGGGCACCAAGTTCGTCTAACGGAAAAAGGCCACAAAAACGGGTGGGCTATAGCCTTTGGGGGGGGGGGCTGGCCAACTTCATCCGCCGGACTCGGAATGGGGCAAAACTTTGCGAGGGGCCTCCGTGTGCCAAAAATATTCCACGGACACAGCCGCACCCAAAAATAACCGCCCGAAGGCCGGGACGCCAAGTTCGTCCCGCGGAAAAAGGCCACAAAAACGGGTGGGCTATAGCCTTGGGGGGTGGGGCTGGCCAACTTCGTCCGCCAGACTCGGACTGGCGCGAGACTTTGCAAGGCACCTCCATGTGCCAAAAATAGGACGCGGGAACAGCCGCGCCCAATAATACCCGCCCGAAGGCCGGGGCGCCAAGTTCGTCCAACGGAAAAAGGCCACAAAAACGGGTGGGCTATAGCCTTGGGGGGGGGGGGCTGGCCAACTTCGTCCGCCGGACTCGGAATGGCGCGAGATTTTGCGAGGCACCTCCGTGTGCCAAAAATAGGCCGCGGGCACAGCCGCGCCCAAAAATACCCTCCCAAAGGCCGGGGCGCCAAGTTCGTCCAACGGAAAAAGGCCACAAAAACGGGTGGGCTATAGCCTTGGGGGGTGGGGCTGGCCGACTTCGTCCGCCAGACTCGGAATGGCGCGAGACTTTGCAAGGCACCTCCATGTGCCAAAAATAGGACGCGGGAACAGCCGCGCCCAATAATACCCGCCCGAAGGCCGGGGCGCCAAGTTCGTCCAACGGAAAAAGGCCACAAAAACGGGTGGGCTATAGCCTTGGGGGGGGGGGGGCTGGCCAACTTCGTCCGCCGGACTCGGAATGGTACGAGACTTTGCGAGGCACCTCCGTGTGCCAAAAATAGGCCGCGGGCACAGCCGCGCCCAAAAATACCCGCCCGAAGGCCAGGGCGCCAAGTTCGTCCAGCGGAAAAAGGCCACAAAAACGGGTGGGCTATAGCCTTGGGGGGTGGGGCTGGCCTACTTCGTCCGCCGGACTCGGAATGGCGCGAGACTATGCAAGGCACCTCCATGTGACAAAAATAGGACGCGGGCACAGCCGCGCCCAATAATACCCACCCGAAGACCGGGGCGCCAAGTTCGTCCAGCGGAAAAAGGCCACAAAAACGGGTGGGCTATAGCCTTGGGGGGTGGGGCTGGCCAACTTCGTCCGCCGGAATCGGAATGGCGCGAGACTTTACGTGGCACCTCCGTGTGCCAAAAATAGGCCGCGGGCACAGCCGCGCCCAAAAATACCCGGCCAAAGGCCGGGGCGCCAAGTTCGTCCAACGGAAAAAGGCCACAAAAACGGGTGGGCTATAGCCTTGGGGGGGGGGGCTGGCCAAGTTCGTCCTCCTGACAAGGAATGGTGCGAGACTTTGCGAGGCACCTCCGTGGGCCAAAAATAGGCCGCGGGCACAGCCGCGCCCAAAAATAACCGCCCCACGGCCGGGGCGCCAAGTTCGTCCACCGGAAAAAGGCCACAAAACCGGGTGGGCTATAGCCTTGGGGGGTGGGGCTGGCCTACTTCGTCCGCCGGACTCGGAATGGCGCGAGACTATGCAAGGTACCTCCATGTGCCAAAAATAGGACGCGGGAACAGCCGCGCCCAATAATACCCGCCCGAAGGCCGGGGCGCCAAGTTCGTGCAGCGGACAAAGACCACAAAAACGGGTGGGCTATCGCCTTGGGGGGTGGGGCTGGCCAACTTCGTCCGCCGGACTCGGAATGGCGCGAGACTTTGCGAGGCGCCTCCGTGTGCCAAAAATAGGCCGCGGGCACAGACGCTCCCAAAAATACCCACCCGAAGGACGCAGCGCCAAGTTCGTCCAGCGGAAAAAGGCCACAAAAACGGGTGGGCTATAGGCTTGGGGGGTGGGGCGGACAACTTCGTCCGCCGGACTCGGAATGGAGCGAGACTTTGCGAGGCGCCTCCGTGTGCCAAAAATAGGACGCGGGAACAGCCGTGCCCAATAATACCCGCCCGAAGGCCGGGGCGCCAAGTTCGTGCAGCGGAAAAAGGACACAAAAACGGGTGGGCTATCGCCTTGGGGGGTGGGGCTGGCCAACTTCGTCTGCCGGACTCGGAATGGCGCGAGACTTTGCAAGGCGCCTCCGTGTGCCAAAAATAGGCCGCGTGCACAGCCGCTCCGAAAAATACCCGCCCGAAGGACGCGGCGCCAAGTTCGTCCAGCGGAAAAAGGCCACAAAAACGGGTGGGCTATAGCCTAGGGGGGTGGGGCTGGCCAACTTCGTCCGCCGGACTCGGAATGGCGCGAGACTTTGCAACGCACCTCCATGTGACAAAAATAGGACGCGGGCACAGCCGCGCCCAATAATACCCGCCCGAAGACCGGGGCGCCAAGTTCGCCCAGCGGAAAAAGGCCACAAAAACGGGTGGGCTATAGCCTTGGGGGGTGGGGCTGGCCAACTTCGTCCGCCGGACTCGGAATGGCGCGAGACTTTGCGAGGCACCTCCGTGTGCCAAAAATAGGCCGCGGACACAGCCGCGCCCAAAAATAACCGCCCGAAGGCCGGGACGCCAAGTTCGTCCCGCGGAAAAAGGCCACAAAAACGGGGGCTATAGCCTTGGGGGGTGGGGCTGGCCTACTTCGTCCGCCGGACTCGGAATGGCGCGAGACTTTGCGAGGCACCTCCGTGTGCCAAAAATAGGCCGCGGACACAGCCGCGCCCAAAAATACCCGCCCGAAGGCCGGGGCACCAAGTTCGTCCAACGGAAAAAGGCCACAAAAACGGGTGGGCTATAGCCTTGGGGGGTGGGGCTGGCCTACTTCGTCCGCCGGACTCGGAATGGCGCGAGACTTTGCAACGCACCTCCATGTGACAAAAATAGGACGCGGGCACAGCCGCGCCCAATAATACCCGCCCGAAGACCGGGGCGCCAAGTTCGCCCAGCGGAAAAAGGCCACAAAAACGGGTGGGCTATAGCCTTGGGGGTGGGGCTGGCCAACTTCGTCCGCCGGACTCGGAATGGCGCGAGACTTTGCGAGGCACCTCCGTGTGCCAAAAATAGGCCGCGGACAGCCGCGCCCAAAAATAACCGCCCGAAGCCCGGGCCGCCAAGTTCGTCCCGCGGAAAAAGGCCACAAAAACGGGGGCTATAGCCTTGGGGGGTGGGGCTGGCCTACTTCGTCCGCCGGACTCGGAATGGCGCGAGACTTTGCGAGGCACCTCCGTGTGACAAAAATAGGCCGCGGACACAGCCGCGCCCGAAAATACCCGCCCAAGGCGGGGCACCAAGTTCGTCCACCGGAAAAAGGCCACAAAAACGGGTGGGCTATAGCCTTGGGGGGTGGGGCTGGCCTACTTCGTCCGCCGGACTCGGAATGGTGCGAGACTTTGCAACGCACCTCCATGTGACAAAAATAGGATGCGGGCACAGCCGCGCCCAATAATACCCGCCCGAAGACCGGGGCGCCAAGTTCGCCCAGCGGAAAAAGGCCACAAAAACGGGTGGGCTATAGCCTTGGGGGTGGGGCTGGCCAACCGTCCGGGACTCGGAATGGCGCGAGACTTTGCGAGGCACCTCCGTGTGCCAAAAATAGGCCGCGGGCACAGCCGCGCCCAAAAATACCCTCCCAAAGGCCGGGGCGCCAAGTTCGTCCAACGGAAAAAGGCCACAAAAACGGGTGGGCTATAGCCTTGGGGGGTGGGGCTGGCCAACTTCGTCCGCCGGACTCGGAATGGCGCGAGACTTTGCGAGGCGCCTCCGTGAGCCAAAAATAGACTGCGGGCATAGCCGCTCCCAAAAATAACAGCCCGAAGGCCGCGGCGCCAAGTTCGTCCAGCGGAAAAAGGCCACAAAAACGGGTGGGCTATAGCCTTGGGGGGTGGGGCTGGCCAACTTCGTCCGCCGGACTCGGAATGGCGCGAGACTTTGCAACGCACCTCCATGTGACAAAAATAGGACGCGGGCAGAGCCGCGCCCAATAATACCCGCCCGGACCGGGAGCCAAGTTCGTCCAGCGGAAAAAGGCCAAAAACGGGTGGGCTATAGCCTTGGGGGTGGGGCTGGCCTACTTGTCCGCCCGGACTCGGAATGGCGCGAGACTTTGCGAGGCACCTCCGTGTGCCAAAAATAGGCCGCGGACACAGCCGCGCCCAAAAATACCCGCCCGAAGGCCGGGGCACCAAGTTCGTCCAACGGAAAAAGGCCACAAAAACGGGTGGGCTATAGCCTTGGGGGGTGGGGCTGGCCTACTTCGTCCGCCGGACTCGGAATGGCGCGAGACTTTGCAACGCACCTCCATGTGACAAAAATAGGACGCGGGCACAGCCGCGCCCAATAATACCCGCCCGAAGACCGGGGCGCCAAGTTCGCCCAGCGGAAAAAGGCCACAAAAACGGGTGGGCTATAGCCTTGGGGGGTGGGGCTGGCCAACTTCGTCCGCCGGACTCGGAATGGCGCGAGACTTTGCGAGGCACCTCCGTGTGCCAAAAATAGGCCGCGGGCACAGCCGCGCCCAAAAATACCCTCCCAAAGGCCGGGGCGCCAAGTTCGTCCAACGGAAAAAGGCCACAAAAACGGGTGGGCTATAGCCTTGGGGGGTGGGGCTGGCCAACTTCGTCCGCCGGACTCGGAATGGCGCGAGACTTTGCGAGGCGCCTCCGTGAGCCAAAAATAGGCTGCGGGCATAGCCGCTCCCAAAAATACCAGCCCGAAGGCCGCGGCGCCAAGTTCGTCCAGCGGAAAAAGCCACAAAAACGGGTGGGCTATAGCCTGGGGGGGTGGGGCTGGCCAACTTCGTCCGCCGGACTCGGAATGGCGCGAGACTTTGCAACGCACCTCCATGTGACAAAAATAGGACGCGGGCAGAGCCGCGCCCAATAATACCCGCCCGAAGACCGGGGAGCCAAGTTCGTCCAGCGGAAAAAGGCCACAAAAACGGGTGGGCTATAGCCTTGGGGGGTGGGGCTGGCCTACTTCGTCCGCCGGACTCGGAATGGCGCGAGACTTTGCGAGGCACCTCCGTGTGCCAAAAATAGGCCGCGGACACAGCCGCGCCCAAAAATACCCGCCCGAAGGCCGGGGCACCAAGTTCGTCCAACGGAAAAAGGCCACAAAAACGGGTGGGCTATAGCCTTGGGGGGTGGGGCTGGCCTACTTCGTCCGCCGGACTCGGAATGGCGCGAGACTTTGCAAGGCACCTCCATGTGCAAAAAATAGGACGCGGGAACAGCCGCGCCCAATAATACCCGCCCGAAGGCCGGGGCGCCAAGTTCGTGCAGCGGAAAAAGGCCACAAAAACGGGTGGGCTATCGCCTTGGGGGGTGGGGCTGGCCAACTTCGTCCGCCGGACTCGGAATGGTGCGAGACTTTGCGAGGCGCCTCCGTGTGCCAAAAATAGGCCGCGGGTACAGCCGCGCCCAAAAATACCCGCCCGAAGGCCAGGGTGCCAAGTTCGTCCAGCGGAAAAAGGCCACAAAAACGGACGGGCTATAGCCTTGGGGGGTGGGGCTGGCCTACTTCGTCCGCCGGACTCGGAATGGCGCGAGACTTTGCAAGGCACCTCCATGTGCCAAAAATAGGACACGGGAACAGCCGTGCCCAATAATACCCACCCGAAGGCCGGGGCGCCAAGTTCGTGCAGCGGAAAAAGGCCACAAAAACGGGTGGGCTATCGCCTTGGGGGGTGGGGCTGGCCAACTTCGTCCGCCGGACTCGGAATGGCACGAGACTTTGCAAGGCGCCTCCGTGTGCCAAAAATAGGCCGCGGGCACAGCCGCTCCCAAAAATACCCGCCCGAAGGACGCGGCGCCAAGTTCGTCCAGCGGAAAAAGGCCACAAAAACGGGTAGGCTATAGGCTTGGGGGGTGGGGCTGGCCAACTTCGTCCGCCGGACTCGGAATGGAGCGAGACTTTGTGAGGCGCCTCCGTGTGCCAAAAATAGGCCGCGGGCACAGCCGCACCCAAAAATACCCGCCCGAAGGTCGGGGCGCCAAGTTCGTCCAGCGGAAAAAGGCCACAAAAACGGGTGGGCTATAGCCTTGGGGGGTGGGGCTGGCCAACTTCGTCCGCCGGACTCGGAATGGCGCGAGACTTTGCGAGGCACCTCCGTGTGCCAAAAATAGGACACGGGAACAGCCGTGCCCAATAATACCCACCCGAAGGCCGGGGCGCCAAGTTCGTGCAGCGGAAAAAGGCCACAAAAACGGGTGGGCTGTCGCCTTGGGGGGTGGGGCTGGCCAACTTCGTCCGCCGGACTCGGAATGGCACGAGACTTTGCAAGGCGCCTCCGTGTGCCAAAAATAGGCCGCGGGCACAGCCGCTCCCAAAAATACCCGCCCGAAGGACGCGGTGCCAAGTTCGTCCATCGGAAAAAGGCCACAAAAACGGGTAGGCTATAGGCTTGGGGGGTGGGGCTGGCCAACTTCGTCCGCCGGACTCGGAATGGAGCGAGACTTTGTGAGGCGCCTCCGTGTGGCAAAAATAGGCCGCGGGCACAGCCGCACCCAAAAATACCCGCCCGAAGGTCGGGGCGCCAAGTTCGTCCAGCGGAAAAAGGCCACAAAAACGGGTGGGCTATAGCCTTGGGGGGTGGGGCTGGCCAACTTCGTCCGCCGGACTCGGAATGGCGCGAGACTTTTAGAGGCACCTCCGTGTTCAAAAAATAGTCCTCGGGCACAGCCTCGGCCCAAAATACCCTCCCAAAGGCCGGGCGCCAAGTTCGTCCAACTGAAAAAGGCCACAAAAACGGGTGGGCTATAGCCTTGGGGGGTGGGGCAGGCCAACTTCGTCCGCCGGACTCGGAATGGCGCGAGACTTTACGAGGCACCTCCGTGTGCCAAAAATAGGCCGCGGGCACAGCCGCGCCCAAAAATACCCTCCCAAAGGCCGGGGCGCCAAGTTCGTCCAACTGAAAAAGGCCACAAAAACGGGTGGGCTATAGCCTTGGGGGGTGGGGCAGGCCAACTTCGTCCGCCGGACTCGGAATGGCGCGAGACTTTTCGAGGCACCTCCGTGTGCCAAAAATAGGCCGCGGGCACAGCCGCGCCCAAAAATACCCGCCCGAAGGCCGGGGCGCCAAGTTCGTCCAACGGAAAAAGGCCACAAAATCGGGTGGGCTATAGCCTTGGGGGGGGGGGCTGGCCAACTTCGTCCGCCGGACTCGGAATGGCGCAAAACTTTGCGAGGGGCCTCCGTGTGCCAAAAATAGGCCACGGACACAGCCGCATCCAAAAATAACGGCCCGAAGGCCGGGACGCCAAGTTCGTCCCGCGGAAAAAGGCCACAAAAACGGGTGGGCTATAGCCTTGGCGGGTGGGCCTGGCCAACTTCGTCCGCCGGACACGGAATGGCGCGAGACTTTGCGAGGCACCTCCGTGTGCCAAAAATAGGCCGCGGGCACTGCCGCGCCCAAAAATACCCTCCCAAAGGCTGGGGCGCCAAGTTCGTCCAGCGGAAAAAGGCCACAAAAACGGGTGGGCTATATCCTTGGGGGGTGGGGCTGGCCAACTTCGTCCGCCGGACTCGGAATGGCGCGAGACTTTACGAGGCACCTCCGTGAGCCAAAAATAGGCCGCGGGCTCAGCCGCTCCCAAAAATACCCGCCCGAAGGCCGCGGCGCCAAGTTCGTCCAGCGGAAAAATCCACAAAAATGGGTGGGCTATAGCCTGGGGGGGTGGGGCTGGCCAACTTCGTCCGCCGGACTCGGAATGGCGCGAGACTTTGCGAGGCGAGTCCTTGTGCCAAACATAGGCCGCGGGCACAGCCGCGCCCAAAAATACCGGCCCGAAGGCCGGGGCGCCAAGTTCGCCCCGCGGAAAAAGGCCACAAAAACGGGTGCGCTATAGCCTTGGGGGGTGGGGCTGGCCAACTTCGTCCGCCGGACTCGGAATGGCGCGAGACTTTGCGAGGTGCATCCGTGTGCCAAAAATAGGCCGCGGGCACAGCCGAGCCCAAAAATACCCGCCCAAAGGCCGGGGCGCCTCGTTCGTCCAGCGGAAAAAGGCCACAAAAACGGGTGGGCTATAGCCTTGGGGGGTGGGGCTGGCCAACTTCGTCCGCCGGACTCGGAATGGCGCGAGACTTTCCGAGGTGCCTCCGTCTGCCAAAAATAGGCCGCGGGCACAGCCGCGCCCAAAAATACCAGCCCGAAGGCCGGGGCGCCAAGTTCGTCCTACGGAAAAAGGCCACAAAAACGGGTGGGCTATAGCCTTGGGGGGTGGGGCTGGCCAACTTCGTCCGCCGGACTCGGAATGGCGCGAGACTTTGCGAGGCGCGTCCTTGTGCCAAAAATAGGCCGCTGTCACATCAGCGAACCAAAATACCGGCCCGAAGGCCGGGGCGCCAAGTTCGTCCAGCGGAAAAAGGCCACAAAAACGGGTGGGCTACAGCCTTGGGGGGTGGGGCTGGCCAACTTCGTCCGCCGGACTCGGAATGGCGCGAGACTTTGCGAGGCCCCTCCGTGTACCAAAAATAGGCCACGGGAACAGTCGCGCCCAAAAATACCCGCCCGAAGGCCGGGGCGCCAAGTTCGTCCAGCGGAAAAAGGCCACAAAAACGGGTGGGCTATAGCCTTGGGGGGTGGGGCTGGCCAACTTCGTCCGCCGGACTCGGAATAGCGCGAGACTTTGCGAGGCGCCACCGTGTGACAAAAATACTCCGCTGGCACAGCCGCGCCCAAAAATACCTGAGCGAAGGCCGGGGCGCCAAGTTCGTCCAGCGGAAAAAGGTCACAAAAACGGGTGGGCTATAGCCTTGGGGGGTGGGGCTGGCCAACTTCGTCCGCAGGACTCGGAATGGCGCGAGACGTTGCGAGGCACCTCCGTGTGCAAAAAATAGGCCACGGGCACAGCCGCGCCCAAAAATACCCGGCCGAAGGCCGGGGCGCCAAGTTCGTCCAGCGGAAAAAGGACACAAAAACGGGTGGGCTATAGCCTTGGGGGGTGGGGCTGGCCAACTTCGTCCGCCGGACTCGGAATGACGCTAGACTATGCGAGGCGCCTCCATGTGCCAAAAATAGGCCGCGGGCACAGCCGCGCCCAAAAATACCCGCCTGAAGGCCGGGGCGCCAAGTTCGCCCAGCGGAAAAAGGCCACAAAAACGGGTGGGCTATAGCCTTGGGGGGTGGCGCTGGCCAACTTCGTCCGCCGGACTCGGAATGGCGCGAGACTTTGCGAGGTGCCTCCGTGTGCCAACAATAGGCCGCGGTCGCAGCCGCGCCCAAAAATACCCGCGCGAAGGTCGGGGCACCAAGTTCGTCCAGCGGAAAAAGGCCACAAAAACGGGTGGGCTATAGCCTTGGGGGGTGGGGCTGGCCAACTTCGTCTGCCGGACCCGGAATGGCGCGAGACGTTGCGAGGCACCTCCGTGTGCAAAAAATAGGCCGCGGGCACAGCCGCGCCCAAAAATACCCGGCCGAAGGCCGGGGCGCCAAGTTCGTCCAGCGAAAAAAGGCCACAAAAACGGGTGGGCTATAGCCTTGGGGGGTGGGGCTGGCCAACTTCGTCCGCCGGACTCGGAATGACGCTAGACTATGCGAGGCGCCTCCGTGTGCCAAAAATAGGCCGCGGGCACAGCCGCGCCAAAAAATACCTGCCCGAAGGCCGGGGAGCCAAGTTCGTCCAGCGGAAAAAGGCCACAAAAACGGGTGGGCTATAGCCTTTGGGGGTGGGGCTGGCCAACTTCGTCCGCCGGACTCGGAATGGCGCGAGACTTTGCGAGGCACCTCCGTGGGCCAAACATAGGCCACGGGCACAGCCGCGCCCAAAAATACCCGGCCGAAGGCCGGGGCGCCAAGTTCGTCCAGCGGAAAAAGGACACAAAAACGGGTGGGCTATAGCCTTGGGGGGTGGGGCTGGCCAACTTCGTCCGCCGGACTCGGAATGACGCTAGACTATGCGAGGCGCCTCCATGTGCCAAAAATAGGCCGCGGGCACAGCCGCGCCCAAAAATACCCGCCTGAAGGCCGGGGCGCCAAGTTCGCCCAGCGGAAAAAGGCCACAAAAACGGGTGGGCTATAGCCTTGGGGGGTGGGGCAGGCCAACTTCGTCCGCCGGACACGGAATGGTACGAGACTTTGCGAGGCGCGTCCGTGTGCCAAAAATAGGCCGCGGGCACAGCCGCGCCCGAAAATACCCGCCCGAAGGCCGGGGCGCCAAGTTCGTCCAGCGGAAAAAGGCCACAAAAACGAGTGGGCTATAGCCTTGGGGGGTGGGGCTGGCCGACTTCGTCCTCCGGACTCGGAATGGCGCGAGACTTTGCGAGGCACCTCCGTGTGCCAAAAATAGGCTGCGGGCACAGCTGCGCCCAAAAATACCAGCCCGAAGGCCGGGGCGCCAAGTTCGTCCAGCGGAAAAAGGCCACAAAAACGGGTGGGCTATAGCCTTGGGGGGTGGGGCTGGCCAACAACGTCCGCCGGACTCGGAATGGCGCGAGACTTTGCGAGGCACCTCCGTGTGCCAAAAATAGGCCGCGGGCGCAGCCGCGCCCAAAAATACCCTCCCGAAGGCCGGGGCGCCAAGTTCGTCCAGCGGAAAAAGGACACAAAAACGGGTGGGCTATAGCCTTGGGGGGTGGCGCTGGCCAACTTCGTCCGCCGGACTCGGAATGGCGCGAGACTTTGCGAGGCGCCTCCGTGTGCCAAAAATAGGCCGCGGGCGCAGCCGCGCCCAAAAATACCCGCCCGAAGGTCGGGGCACCAAGTTCGTCCAGCGGAAAAAGGCCACAAAAACGGGTGGGCTATAGCCTTGGGGGGTGGGGCTGGCCAACTTCGTCTGCCGGACCCGGAATGGCGCGAGACGTTGCGAGGCACCTCCGTGTGCAAAAAATAGGCCGCGGGCACAGCCGTGCCCAAAAATACCCGGCCGAAGGCCGGGGCGCCAAGACAAATCCAGCGAAAAAGGCCACAAAAACGGGTGGGCTATAGCCTTGGGGGGTGGGGCTGGCCAACTTCGTCCGCCGGACTCGGAATGACGCTAGACTATGCGAGGCGCCTCCATGTGCCAAAAATAGGCCGCGGGCACAGCCGCGCCCAAAAATACCCGCCTGAAGGCCGGGGCGCCAAGTTCGCCCAGCGGAAAAAGGCCACAAAAACGGGTGGGCTATAGCCTTGGGGGGTGGGGCAGGCCAACTTCGTCCGCCGGACACGGAATGGTACGAGACTTTGCGAGGCGCCTCCGTGTGCCAAAAATAGGCCGCGGGCGCAGCCGCGCCCAAAAATACCCGCCCGAAGGTCGGGGCACCAAGTTCGTCCAGCGGAAAAAGGCCACAAAAACGGGTGGGCTATAGCCTTGGGGGGTGGGGCTGGCCAACTTCGTCTGCCGGACCCGGAATGGCGCGAGACGTTGCGAGGCACCTCCGTGTGCAAAAAATAGGCCGCGGGCACAGCCGTGCCCAAAAATACCCGGCCGAAGGCCGGGGCGCCAAGTTCGTCCAGCGAAAAAAGGCCACAAAAACGGGTG
Source organism: Citrus cavaleriei (assembly GCA_030448935.1). Taxonomy (NCBI): domain Eukaryota; kingdom Viridiplantae; phylum Streptophyta; class Magnoliopsida; order Sapindales; family Rutaceae; genus Citrus; species Citrus cavaleriei. The sequence continues at coordinate 65,008 of JAUJEM010000432.1, read as the reverse complement.
GGCTATAGCCTTGGGGGGTGGGGCTGGCCAACTTCGTCCGCCGGACTCGGAATGACGCTAGACTATGCGAGGCGACTCCGTGTGCCAAAAATAGGCCGCGGGCACAGCCGCGCCAAAAAATACCCGCCCGAAGGCCGGGGCGCCAAGTTCGTCCAGCGAAAAAAGGCCACAAAAACGGGTGGGCTATAGCCTTGGGGGGTGGGGCTGGCCAACTTCGTCCGCCGGACTCGGAATGACGCTAGACTATGCGAGACGCCTCCATGTGCCAAAAATAGGCCGCGGGCACAGCCGCGCCCAAAAATACCCGCCTGAAGGCCGGGGCGCCAAGTTCGCCCAGCGGAAAAAGGCCACAAAAACGGGTGGGCTATAGCCTTGGGGGGTGGGGCAGGCCAACTTCGTCCGCCGGACACGGAATGGTATGAGACTTTGCGAGGCACGTCCGTGTGCCAAAAATAGGCCGCGGGCACAGCCGCGCCCGAAAATACCCGCCCGAAGGCCGGGGCGCCAAGTTCGTCCAGCGGAAAAAGGCCACAAAAACGAGTGGGCTATAGCCTTGGGGGGTGGGGCTGGCCGACTTCGTCCGCCGGACTCGGAATGGCGCGAGACTTTGCGAGGCACCTCCGTGTGCCAAAAATAGGCCGCGGGCACAGCCGCGCCCAAAAATACCAGCCCGAAGGCCGGGGCGCCAAGTTCGTCCAGCGGAAAAAGGCCACAAAAACGGGTGGGTATAGCCTTGGGGGGTGGGGCTGGCCAACAACGTCCGCCGGACTCGGAATGGCGCGAGACTTTGCGAGGCACCTCCGTGTGCCAAAAATAGGCCGCGGGCGCAGCCGCGCCCAAAAATACCCTCCCGAAGGCCGGGGCGCCAAGTTCGTCCAGCGGAAAAAGGACACAAAAACGGGTGGGCTATAGCCTTGGGGGGTGGCGCTGGCCAACATCGTCCGCCGGACTCGGAATGACGCTAGACTATGCGAGGCGCCTCCGTGTGCCAAAAATAGGCCGCGGGCACAGCCGCGCCAAAAAATACCCGCCCGAAGCCCGGGGCGCCAAGTTCGTCCAGCGGAAAAAGGCCACAAAAACGGGTGGGCTATAGCCTTGGGGGGTGGGGCTGGCCAACTTCGTCCGCCGGACTCGGAATGGCGCGAGACTTGGCGAGGCACCTCCGTGTGCCAAAAATAGGCCGTGGGCACAGCCGTGCCAAAAATACCCGCCCGAAGGCCGGGGCGCCAAGTTCGTCCAGCAGAAAAAGGCCACAAAAACGGGTGGGCTATAGCCTTGGGGGGTGGGGCTGGCCAACTTCGTCCGCCGGACTCGGAATGGCGCGAGACTTTGCGAGGAGCCTCTGTGTGACAAAACTAGGCCACGGGCACAGCCGCGCCCAAAAATACCGGCCCGAAGGCCGGGGCGCCAAGTTCGCCCAGCGGAAAAAGGCCACAAAAACGGGTGGGCTATAGCCTTGGGGGGTCGGGCTGGCCAACTTCGTCCGCCGGACTCGGAATGGTGCGAGACTTTGCGAGGCGCCTCCGTGTGCCAAAAATAGGCCGCGGGCACAGCCGCGCCCAAAACACCCCCCCCGACGGCCGGGCGCCAAGTTCGTCCAGCAGAAAAAGGCCACAAAAACGGGTGGGCTATAGCCTTGGGGGGTGGGGCTGGCCAACTTCGTCCGCCGGACTCGGAATGGCGCGAGACTTTGCGAGGTGCCTCTGTGTGCCAAAACTAGGCCGCGGACACAGCCGCGCCCAAAAATACCGGCCCGAAGGCCGGGGCGCCAAGTTCGCCCAGCGGAAAAAGGCCACAAAAACGGGTGGGCTATAGCCTTGGGGGGTGGGGCTGGCCAACTTCGTCCGCCGGACTCGGAATGGCGCGAGACTTTGCGAGGCACCTCCGTGTGCAAAAATAAGCCCCTGGGCACAGCCGCGCCAAAAATACCCGCCCGAAGGCCGGGCGCAAGACCGTCCAGCGAAAAAAGGCCACAAAAACGGGTGGGCTATAGCCTTGGGGGGTGGGCCTGGCCAACTTCGTCCGCCGGACTCGGAATGGCGCGAGATTTCGAGGCACCTCCGTGTGCCAAAAATAGGCCGTGGGCACAGCCGTGCCAAAAATACCCGCCCGAAGGCCGGGGCGCCAAGTTCGTCCAGCAGAAAAAGGCCACAAAAACGGGTGGGCTATAGCCTTGGGGGGTGGGGCAGGCCAACTTCGTCCGCCGGACTCGGAATGGCGCGAGACTTTGCGAGGAGCCTCTGTGTGACAAAACTAGGCCACGGGCACAGCCGCGCCCAAAAATACCGGCCCGAAGGCCGGGGCGCCAAGTTCGCCCAGCGGAAAAAGGCCACAAAAACGGGTGGGCTATAGCCTTGGGGGGTGGGGCTGGCCAACTTCGTCCGCCGGACTCGGAATGGCGTGAGACTTTGCGAGGCACCTCCGTGTGCCAAAAATATACCGCGGCCACAGCCGCGCCCAAAAATACCCGCCCGAAGGCCGGGGCGCCAAGTTCGTCCAGCGGAAAAAGGCCACAAAAACGGGTGGGCTATAGCCTTGGGGGGTGGGGCTGGCCAACTTCGTCCGCCGGACTCGGAATGGCGCGAGACTTTGGGAGGCACCTCCGTGTGCCAAAAATAGGCCGCGGGCACAGCCACGCCCAAAAATACCCGCCCGAAGGCCGGGGAGCCAAGTTCGTCCAGCAGAAAAAGGCCACAAAAACGGGTGGGCTATAGCCTTGGGGGGTGGGGCTGGCCAACTTTGTCCGCCGGACTCGGAATGGCGCGAGACTTTGCGAGGCGTCTCTGTGTGCCAAAACTAGGCCGCGGACACAGCCGCGCCCAAAAATACCGGCCCGAAGGCCGGGGCGCCAAGTTCGCCCAGCGGAAAAAGGCCACAAAAACGGGTGGGCTATAGCCTTGGGGGGTGGGGCTGGCCAACTTCGTCCGCCGGACTCGGAATGGTGCGAGACTTTGCGAGGCGCGTCCGTGGGCCAAAAATAGGCCGTGGACACAGCCGCGCCCAAAAATACCCGCCCGAAGGCCGGGCGCCACGTTCGTCCAGCGGAAAAAGGCCACAAAAACGAGTGGGCTATAGCCTTGGGGGGTGGGGCTGGCCAACTTCGTCCGCCGGACTCGGAATGGCGCGAGACTTTGCGAGACGCTTCCGTGTGCCAAAAATAGGCCGCGGGCACAGCCGCGCCCAAAAGTACCCGCCCGAAGGCCGGGGCGCCAAGTTCGTCCAGCGGAAAAAGGCCACAAAAACGGGTGGGCTATAGCCTTGGGGGGTGGGGCTGGCCAACTTCGTCCGCCGGACTCGGAATGGCGCGAGACTTGGCGAGGCACCTCCGTGTGCCAAAAATAGGCCGTGGGCACAGCCGCGCCAAAAATACCCGCCCGAAGGCCGGGGCGCCAAGTTCGTCCAGCAGAAAAAGGCCACAAAAACGGGTGGGCTATAGCCTTGGGGGGTGGGGCTGGCCAACTTCGTCCGCCGGACTCGGAATGGCGCGAGACTTTGCGAGCAGCCTCTGTGTGACAAAACTAGGCCACGGGCACAGCCGCGCCCAAAAATACCGGCCCGAAGGCCGGGGCGCCAAGTTCGCCCAGCGGAAAAAGGCCACAAAAACGGGTGGGCTATAGCCTTGGGGGGTGGGGCTGGCCAACTTCGTCCGCCGGACTCGGAATGGTGCGAGACTTTGCGAGGCGCGTCTGTGTGCCAAAACTAGGCCGCGGGCACAGCCGCGCCCAAAAATACCCACCCGAACGCCGGGGCGCCAAGTTCGCCCAGCGGAAAAAGGCCACAAAAACGGGTGGGCTATAGCCTTGGGGGGTGGGGCTGGCCAACTTCGTCCGCCGGACTCGGAATGGTACGAGACATTGCGAGGCGCCTCTGTGTGCCAAAAATAGGCTGTGGGCACAGCCGCGCCCAAAAATGCCAGCCCGAAGGCCGGGGCGCCAAGTTCGTCCTACGGAAAAAGGCCACAAAAACGGGTGGGCTATAGCCTTGGGGGGTGGGGCTGGCCAACTTCGTCCGCCGGACTCGGAATGGCGCGAGACTTTGCGAGGCGCGTCCGTGTGCCAAAAATAGTCCGCGGGCACAGCCGCGCCCAAAAATACCGGCCCGAAGGCCGGGGCGCCAAGTTCGTCCAGCGGAAAAAGGCCACAAAAACGGGTGGGCTATAGCCTTGGGGGGTGGGGCTGGCCAACTTCGTCCGCCGGACTCGGAATAGCGCGAGACTTTGCGAGGCGCCACCGTGTGACAAAAATAGGCCGCTGGAATAGCCGCGCCCAAAAATACCTGAGCGAAGGCCGGGGCGCCAAGTTCGTCCAGCGGAAAAAGGCCACAAAAACGGGTGGGCTATACCCTTGGGGGGTGGGGCTGGCCAACTTCGTCCGCCGGACTCGGAATGGCGCGAGACTTTGCGAGGTACCTCCGTCTGCCAAAAATAGGCCGCGGGCACAGCCGCGCCCAAAAATACCCGCCCGAAGGCCGGGGCGCCAAGTTCGTCCTACGGAAAAAGGCCACAAAAACGGGTGGGCTATAGCCTTGGGGGGTGGGGCTGGCCAACTTCGTCCGCCGGACTCGGAATGGCGCGAGACTTTGCGAGGCACCTCCGTGTGCCAAAAATAGGCAGTGGGCACAGCCGTGCCCAAAAATACCCGCCCGAAGGCCGGGGCGCCAAGTTCGTCCAGCGGAAAAAGGCCACAAAAACGGGTGGGCTATAGCCTTGGGGGGTGGGGCTGGCCAACTTCGTCCGCCGGACTCGGAATGGTGTGAGACTTTGCGAGGCGCCACCGTGTGCCACAAATCGGCCGCTGGCACAGCCACGCCCAAAAATACCCGCCCGAAGGCCGGGGCGCCAAGTTCGTCCAGCGGAAAAAGGCCACAAAAACGGGTGGGCTATAGCCTTGGGGGGTGGGGCTGGCCAACTTCGTCCGCCGGACTCGGAATGGCGCGAGACTTGGTGAGGCGCCTCTGTGTGCCAAAAATAGGCCGCCGGCACAGCCGCGTCCAAAAATACTCGCCCGAAGGCCGGGGCGCCAAGTTCGTCCAGCGGAAAAAGGCCACAAAAACGGGTGGGCTATAGCCTTGGGGGGTGGGGCTGGCCAACTTCGTCCGCCGGACTCGGAATGGCGCGAGACTTTGCGAGGCGCCTCCGTGTGCCAAAAATAGGCCACGGGAACAGTCGCGCCCAAAAATACCCGCCCGAAGGCCGGGGCGCCAAGTTCGTCCAGCGGAAAAAGGCCACAAAAACGGGTGGGCTATAGCCTTGGGGGGTGGGGCTGGCCAACTTCGTCCGCCGGACTCGGAATGGCGCGAGACTTTGCGAGGTGCCTCCGTGTGCCAAAAATAGGCCGCGGGCACAGCCGTGCCCAAAAATACCCGCCCAAAGGCCGGGGCACCTCGTTCGTCCAGCGGAAAAAGGCCACAAAAACGGGTGGGCTATAGCCTTGGGGGGTGGGGCCGGCCAACTTCGTCCGCCGGACTCGGAATGGCGCGAGACTTGGCGAGGCGCCTCTGTGTGCCAAAAATAGGCCGCCGGCACAGCCGCGCCCAAAAATACCCGCCCGAAGGCCGGGGCGCCAAGTTCGTCCAGCGGAAAAAGGCCACAAAAACGGGTGGGCTATAGCCTTGGGGGGTGGGGCTGGCCAACTTCGTCCGCCGGACTCGGAATGGTGCGAGACTTTGCGAGGCACCTCCGTGTGCCAAAAATAGGCGGTGGGCACAGCCGTGCCCAAAAATACCCGCCCGAAGGCCGGGGCGCCAAGTTCGTCCAGCGGAAAAAGGCCACAAAAACGGGTGGGCTATAGCCTTGGGGGGTGGGGCTGGCCAACTTCGTCCGCCGGACTCGGAATGGCGCGAGACTTGGCGAGGCGCCTCTGTGTGCCAAAAATAGGCCGCCGGCACAGCCGCGCCCAAAAATACCCGCCCGAAGGCCGGGGCGCCAAGTTCGTCCAGCGGAAAAAGGCCACAAAAACGGGTGGGCTATAGCCTTGGGGGCTGGGGCTGGCCTACTTCGTCCGCCGGACTCGGAATGGTGCGAGACTTTGCGAGGCGCCTCCGTGTGCCAAAAATAGGCCACGGGAACAGTCGCGCCCAAAAATACCCGCCCGAAGGCCGGGGCGCCAAGTTCGTCCAGCGGAGAAAGGCCGCACCAACGGGTGGGCTATAGCCTTGGGGGCGGGGCTGCCCAACCGTCCGCCGGACTCGGAATGGCGCGAGACTTTCCGAGTGCCTCCGTCTGCCAAAAATAGGCCGGCACAGCCTCGCCCAAAAATACCCGCCCGAAGGCCGGGGCGCCAAGTTCGTCCAGCGGAAAAAGGCCACAAAAACGGGTGGGCTATAGCCTTGGGGGGTGGGGCTGCCCAACTTCGTCCGCCGGACTCGGAATGGCGCGAGACTTTCCGAGGTGCCTCCGTCTGCCAAAAATAGGCCGCGGGCACAGCCGCGCCCAAAAATACCGGCCCGAAGGCCGGGGCGCCAAGTTCGCCCAGCGGAAAAAGGCCACAAAAACGGGTGGGCTATAGCCTTGGGGGGTGGGGCTGGCCAACTTCGTCCGCCGGACTCGGAATGGTGCGAGACTTTGCGAGGCGCGTCCGTGGGCCAAAAATAGGCCGTGGGCACAGCCGCGCCCAAAAATACCCGCCCGAAGGCCGGGCGCCACATTCGTCCAGCGGAAAAAGGCCACAAAAACGAGTGGGCTATAGCCTTGGGGGGTGGTGCTGGCCAACATCGTCCGCCGGACTCGGAATGGCGCGAGACTTTCCGAGGTGCCTCCGTCTGCCAAAAATAGGCCGCGGGCACAGCCGCGCCCAAAAATACCAGCCCGAAGGCCGGGGCGCCAAGTTCGTCCTATGGAAAAAGGCCACAAAAACGGGTGGGCTATAGCCTTGGGGGGTGGGGCTGGCCAACTTCGTCCGCCGGAGTCGGAATGGCGCGAGACTTTGCGAGGCGCGTCCTTGTGCCAAAAATAGGCCGCGGGCACAGCCGCGCCCAAAAATACCGGCCCGAAGGCCGGGGCGCCAAGTTCGCACAGCGGAAAAAGGCCACAAAAACGGGTGGGCTATAGCCTTGGGGGGTGGGGCTGGCCAACTTCGTCCGCCGGACTCGGAATGGTGCGAGACTTTGCGAGGCGCGTCCGTGGGCCAAAAATAGGCCGTGGGCACAGCCGCGGCCAAAAATACCCGCCCGAAGGCCGGGCGCCACGTTCGTCCAGCGGAAAAAGGCCACAAAAACGGGTGGGCTATAGCCTTGGGGGGTGGGGCTGGCCAACTTCGTCCGCCGGACTCGGAATGGTGCGAGACTTTGCGAGGTGCCTCCGTGTGCCAAAAATAGGCCGCGGGCACAGCCGAGCCCAAAAATACCCGCCCAAAGGCCGGGGCACCTCGTTCGTCCAGCGGAAAAAGGCCACAAAAACGGGTGGGCTATAGCCTTGGGGGGTGGGGCTGGCCAACTTCGTCCGCCGGACTCGGAATAGCGCTAGACTTTGCGAGGCGCCACCGTGTGACAAAAATAGGCCGCTGGCATAGCCGCGCCCAAAAATACCTGAGCGAAGGCCGGGGCGCCAAGTTCGTCCAGCGGAAAAAGGCCACAAAAACGGGTGGGCTATAGCCTTGGGGGGTGGGGCTGCCCAACTTCGTCCGCCCGACTCGGAATGGCTCGAGAATTTGCGAAGCGCCTCCATCTGCCAAAAATAGGCCGCGGGCACAGCCGCGCCCAAAAATACCCACCCGAAGGCCGGGGCGCCAAGTTCGTCCAGCGGAAAAAGGCCACAAAAACGGGTGGGCTATACCCTTGGGGGGTGGGGCTGGCCAACTTCGTCCGCCGGACTCGGAATGGTGCGAAACTTTGCGAGGTGCCTCCGTCTGCCAAAAATAGGCCGCGGGCACGGCCGCGCCCAAAAATACCCGCCCGAAGGCCGGGCGCCAAGTTCGTCCCTACGGAAAAAGGCCACAAAACGGGTGGGCTATAGCCTTGGGGGTGGGGCTGGCCAACCGTCCGCCGGACTCGGAATGGCGCGAGACTTTGCGAGGCGAGTCCTTGTGCCAAACATAGGCCCATGAGGCACAGCCGCGCCCAAAACTACCGGCCCGAAGGCCGGGGCGCCAAGTTCGCCCCGCGGAAAAAGGCCACAAAAACGGGTGGGCTATAGCCTTGGGGGGTGGGGCTGGCCAACTTCGTCCGCCGGACTCGGAATGGCGCGAGACTTTGCGAGGTGCCTCCGTGTGCCAAAAATAGGCCGCGGGCACAGCCGAGCCCAAAAATACCCGCCCAAAGGCCGGGGCGCCTCGTTCGTCCAGCGGAAAAAGGCCACAAAAACGGGTGGGCTATAGCCTTGGGGGGTGGGGCTGGCCAACTTCGTCCGCCGGACTCGGAATGGCGCGAGACTTTCCGAGGTGCCTCCGTCTGCCAAAAATAGGCCGCGGGCACAGCCGCGCCCAAAAATACCAGCCCGAAGGCCGGGGCGCCAAGTTCGTCCTACGGAAAAAGGCCACAAAAACGGGTGGGCTATAGCCTTGGGGGGTGGGGCTGGCCAACTTCGTCCGCCGGACTCGGAATGGCGCGAGACTTTGCGAGGCGCGTCCTTGTGCCAAAAATAGGCCGCGGTCACAGCCGCGCCCAAAAATACCGGCCCGAAGGCCGGGGCGCCAAGTTCGCCCAGCGGAAAAAGGCCACAAAAACGGGTGGGCTATAGCCTTGGGGGGTGGGGCTGGCCAACTTCGTCCGCCGGACTCGGAATGGTGCGAGACTTTGCGAGGCGCGTCCGTGGGCCAAAAATAGGCTGTGGGCACAGCCGCGGCCAAAAATACCCGCCCGAAGGCCGGGCGCCACGTTCGTCCAGCGGAAAAAGGCCACAAAAACGAGTGGGCTATAGCCTTGGGGGGTGGTGCTGGCCAACTTCGTCCGCCGGACTCGGAATGGCGCGAGACTTTGCGGGCGCCTCTCTGTGTGCCAAAAATAGGCTGCGGGCACAGCCGCGCCCAAAATACCCGCCCGAGGCCGGGCGCCAAGTTCGTCCAGCGGAAAAAGGCCACAAAAACGGGTGGGCTATAGCCTTGGGGGTGGGGCTGGCCAACTGGGTCCGCCGGACTCGGAATGGCGAGACTTTGCGGCGCCACCGTGTGACAAAAATAGGCCGCTGGCATAGCCGCGCCCAAAAATACCTGAGCGAAGGCCGGGGCGCCAAGTTCGTCCAGCGGAAAAAGGCCACAAAAACGGGTGGGCTATAGCCTTGGGGGGTGGGGCTGCCCAACTTCGTCCGCCGGACTCGGAATGGCGCGAGACTTTCCGAGGTGCCTCCGTCTGCCAAAAATAGGCCGCGGACACAGCCGCGCCCAAAAATACCAGCCCGAAGGCCGGGGCGCCAAGTTCGTCCTCCGGAAAAAGGCCACAAAAACGGGTGGGCTATAGCCTTGGGGGGTGGGGCTGGCCAACTTCGTCCGCCGGACTCGGAATGGTGCGAGACTTTGCGAGGCGCGTCCGTGGGCCAAAAATAGGCCGTGGTCACAGCCGCGGCCAAAAATACCCACCCGAAGGCCGGGCGCCACGTTCGTCCAGCGGAAAAAGGCCACAAAAACGAGTGGGCTATAGCCTTGGGGGGTGGTGCTGGCCAACTTCGTCCGCCGGACTCGGAATGGCGCGAGACTTTGCGAGGCGCCTCTGTGTGCCAAAACTAGGCCGCGGGCACAGCCGCGCCCAAAAATACCCGCCCGAAGGCCGGGGCGCCAAGTTCGTCCAGCGGAAAAAGGCCACAAACACGGGTGGGCTATAGCCTTGGGGGGTGGGGCTGGCCAACTTCGTCCGCCGGACTCGGAATAGCGCGAGACTTTGCGAGGCGCCACCGTGTGACAAAAATAGGCCGCTGGCATAGCCGCGCCCAAAAATACCTGAGCGAAGGCCGGGGCGCCAAGTTCGTCCAGCGGAAAAAGGCCACAAAAACGGGTGGGCTATAGCCTTGGGGGGTGGGGCTGCCCAACTTCGTCCGCCGGACTCGGAATGGCGCGAGACTTTCCGAGGTGCCTCCGTCTGCCAAAAATAGGCCGCGGGCACAGCCGCGCCCAAAAATACCAGCCCGAAGGCCGGGGCGCCAAGTTCGTCCTACGGAAAAAGGCCACAAAAACGGGTGGGCTATAGCCTTGGGGGGTGGGGCTGGCCAACTTCGTCCGCCGGACTCGGAATGGCGCGAGACTTTGCGAGGCGCGTCCTTGTGCCAAAAATAGGCCGCGGGCACAGCCGCGCCCAAAAATACCGGCCCGAAGGCCGGGGCGCCAAGTTCGCCCAGCGGAAAAAGGCCACAAAAACGGGTGGGCTATAGCCTTGGGGGGTGGGGCTGGCCAACTTCGTCTGCCGGACTCGGAATGGTGCGAGACTTTGCGAGGCGCGTCCGTGGGCCAAAAATAGGCCGTGGGCACAGCCGCGCCCAAAAATACCCGCCCGAAGGCCGGGCGCCACATTCGTCCAGCGGAAAAAGGCCACAAAAACGAGTGGGCTATAGCCTTGGGGGGTGGTGCTGGCCAACTTCGTCCGCCGGACTCGGAATGGCGCGAGACTTTGCCAGGCGCCTCTGTGTGCCAAAACTAGGCCGCGGGCACAGCCGCGCCCAAAAATACCCGCCCGAAGGCCGGGGCGCCAAGTTCGTCCAGCGGAAAAAGGCCACAAAAACGGGTGGGCTATAGCCTTGGGGGGTGGGGCTGGCCAACTTCGTCCGCCGGACTCGGAATAGCGCGAGACTTTGCGAGGCGCCACCGTGTGACAAAAATAGGCCGCTGGCACAGCCGCGCCCAAAAATACCCGCCCGAAGGCCGGGGCGCCAAGTTCGTCCAGCGGAAAAAGGCCACAAAAACGGGTGGGCTATAGCCTTGGGGGGTGGGGCAGGCCAACTTCGTCCGCCGGACTCGGAATAGCGCGAGACTTTGCGAGGCGCCACCGTGTGACAAAAATAGGCCGCTGGCACAGCCGCGCCCAAAAATACCCGAGCGAAGGCCGGGGCGCCAAGTTCGTCCAGCGGAAAAAGGCCACAAAAACGGGTGGGCTATAGCCTTGGGGGGTGGGGCTGCCCAACTTCGTCCGCCCGACTCGGAATGGCTCGAGAATTTGCGAGGCGCCTCCATCTGCCAAAAATAGGCCGCGGGCACAGCCGCGCCCAAAAATACCCACCCGAAGGCCGGGGCGCCAAGTTCGTCCAGCGGAAAAAGGCCACAAAAACGGGTGGGCTATACCCTTGGGGGGTGGGGCTGGCCAACTTCGTCCGCCGGACTCGGAATGGTGCGAAACTTTGCGAGGTGCCTCCGTCTGCCAAAAATAGGCCGCGGGCACGGCCGCGCCCAAAAATACCCGCCCGAAGGCCGGGGCGCCAAGTTCGTCCTACGGAAAAAGGCCACAAAAACGGGTGGGCTATAGCCTTGGGGGGTGGGGCTGGCCAACTTCGTCCGCCGGACTCGGAATGGCGCGAGACTTTGCGAGGTGCCACCGTGTGCCACAAATCGGCCGCTGGCACAGCCGCGCCCAAAAATACCCGCCCGAAGGCCGGGGCGCCAAGTTCGTCCAGCGGAAAAAGGCCACAAAAACGGGTGGGCTATAGCCTTGGGGGGTGGGGCTGGCCAACTTCGTCCGCCGGACTCGGAATGCCGCGAGACTTGGCGAGGCGCCTCTGTGTACCAAAAATAGGCCGCCGGCACAGCCGCGCCCAAAAATACCCGCCCGAAGGCCGGGGCGCCAAGTTCGTCCAGCGGAAAAAGGCCACAAAAACGGGTGGGCTATAGCCTTGGGGGGTGGGGCTGGCCAACTTCGTCCGCCGGACTCGGAATGGCGCGAGACTTTGCGAGGCCCCTCCGTGTACCAAAAATAGGCCACGGGAACAGTCGCGCCCAAAAATACCCGCCCGAAGGCCGGGGCGCCAAGTTCGTCCAGCGGAAAAAGGCCACAAAAACGGGTGGGCTATAGCCTTGGGGGGTGGGGCTGGCCAACTTCGTCCGCCGGACTCGGAATAGCGCGAGACTTTGCGAGGCGCCACCGTGTGACAAAAATAGGCCGCTGGCACAGCCGCGCCCAAAAATACCTGAGCGAAGGCCGGGGCGCCAAGTTCGTCCAGCGGAAAAAGGCCACAAAAACGGGTGGGCTATACCCTTGGGGGGTGGGGCTGCCCAACTTCGTCCGCCCGACTCGGAATGGCGCAAGAATTTGCGAGGTGCCTCCGTCTGCCAAAAATAGGCCGCGGGCAGATCAGCGCCCAAGAATACCCACCCGAAGGCCGGGGCGCCAAGTTCGTCCAGCGGAAAAAGGCCACAAAAACGGGTGGGCTATAGCCTTAGGGGGTGGGGCTGGCCAACTTCGTCCGCCGGACTCGGAATGGCGCGAGACTTTGCGAGGCGCCACCGTGTGCCACAAATCGGCCGCTGGCACAGCCGCGCCCAAAAATACCCGCCCGAAGGCCGGGGCGCCAAGTTCGTCCAGCGGAAAAAGGCCACAAAAACGGGTGGGCTATAGCCTTGGGGGGTGGGGCTGGCCAACTTCGTCCGCCGGACTCGGAATGGCGCGAGACTTTGCGAGGCACCTCCGTGTGCCAAAAATAGGCCGCGGGCACAGCCGCGCCCAAAAATACCCACCCGAAGGCCAGGGCGCCAAGTTCGTCCAGCGGAAAAAGGCCACAAAAACGGGTGGGCTATAGCCTTGGGGGGTGGGGCTGGCCAACTTCGTCCGCCGGACTCGGAATGGCGCAAGACTTGGCGAGGCGCCTCTGTGTACCAAAAATAGGCCGCCGGCACAGCCACGCCAAAAAATACCCTCCCGAAGGCCGGGGCGCCAAGTTCGTCCAGCGGAAGAAGGCCACAAAAACGGGTGGGCTATAGCCTTGGGGGGTGGGGCTGGCCAACATCGTCCGCCGGACTCGGAATGGCGCGAGACTTTCCGAGGCGCCACCGTGTGCCACAAATCGGCCGCTGGCACAGCCGCGCCCAAAAATACCCGCCCGAAGGCCGGGGCGCCAAGTTCGTCCAGCGGAAAAAGGCCACAAAAACGGGTGGGCTATAGCCTTGGGGGGGCGGATGGCCAACCTCGTCCGCCGGACTCGGAATGGCGCGAGACTTTGCGAGGCGCCTCCGTGTGCCAAAAATAGGCCGCGGGCACAGCCGCGCCCAAAAATACCCGCCCGAAGGCCGGGGCGCCAAGTCCGTCCAGCGGAAAAAGGCCACAAAAACGGGTGGGCTATAGCCTTGGGGGGTGGGGCAGGCCAACTTCGTCCGCCGGACTCGGAATGGCGCGAGACTTTGCGAGGCGCCTCCGTGTCCCAAAAATAGGCCGCGGGCACAGCCGCGCCCAAAAATACCCACCCAAAAGCCGGGGCGCCAATTTCGTCCAGCGGAAAAAGGCCACAAAAACGGGTGGGCTATAGCCTTGGGGGGTGGGGCTGGCCAACTTCGTCCGCCGGACTCGGAATGGCGCGAGACTTTGCGAGGCGCCTCCGTGTGCCGAAAATAGGCCGCGGGAGCAGCCGGTCGCGAAAGTACCTGCCCGTAGGACTGGGCGCCAAGTTCGTCCAGCGGAAAAAGGCCACAAAAACGGGTGGGCTATAGCCTTGGGGGGTGGGGCTGGCCAACTTCGTCCGCCGGACTCGGAATGGCGCGAGACTTGGCGAGGCGCCTCTGTGTGCCAAAAATAGGCCCGCCGGCACAGCCACGCCAAAAAATACCCGCCCGAAGGCCGGGGCGCCAAGTTCGTCCAGCGGAAAAAGGCCACAAAAACGGGTGGGCTATAGCCTTGGGGGGTGGGGCTGGCCAACTTCGTCCGCCGGACTCGGAATGGCGCGAGACTTTGCGAGGCGCCTCCGTGTGCCAAAAATAGGCCACGGGAACAGCCGCGCCCAAAAATACCCGCCCGAAGGCCGGGGCGCCAAGTTCGTCCAGCGGAAAAAGGCCACAAAAACGGGTGGGCTATAGCCTTGGGGGGTGGGGCTGGCCAACTTCGTCCGCCGGACTCGGAATGGCGCGAGACTTTGCGAGGCGCCTCCGTTTGCCAAAAAAAGGCCTCTGGCACAGCCGCGCCCAAAATACCCGCCCGAAGGCCGGGCGCCAAGTTCGTCCAGCGGAAAAAGGCCACAAAAACGGGTGGGCTATAGCCTTGGGGGTGGGGCTGGCCAACCGTCCGCCGGACTCGGAATGGCGCGAGACTTTGCGAGGCGCCTCCGTGTCCCAAAAAATAGGCCGCGGGCACAGCCGCGCAAAAATACCCACCCGAAGGCCGGGCGCCAAGTTCGTCCAGCGGAAAAAGGCCACAAAAGCGGGTGGGCTATAGCCTTGGGGGGTGGGGCTGGCCAACTTAGTCCGCCGGACTCGTAAACCCGCCAGACTGTCCGAGCCCCCTCAGTGGGCAAACAAAAGCACGCGGGCACAGCCGCGCCCAAAATACCCGCCCGAAGGCCGGGGCGCCAAGTTCGTCCAGCGGAAAAAGGCCACAAAAACGGGTGGGCTATAGCCTTGGGGGTGGGGCTGGCCAACTTCGTCCGCCGGACTCGGAATGGCGCGAGACTTTGCGAGGCGCCTCCGTGTCCCAAAAATAGGCCGCGGGCACAGCCGCGCTCAAAAATACCCACCCGAAGGCCGGGGCGCCAAGTTCGTCCAGCGGAAAAAGGCCACAAAAACGGGTGGGCTATAGCCTTGGGGGGTGGGGCTGGCCAACTTAGTCCGCCGGACTCGGAATGGCGCGAGACTTTGCGAGGCGCCTCCGTGTGCCAAAAATAGGCCGCGGGCACAGCCGCGCCCAAAAATACCCGCCCGAAGGCCGGGGCGCCAAGTTCGTCCAGCGGAAAAAGGCCACAAAAACGGGTGGGCTATAGCCTTGGGGGGTCCGCCGGACTCGGAATGGCGCGAGACTTTGCGAGGCGCCGCCGTGTCCCAAAAATAGGCCACGGACACAGCCGCGCCCAAAAATACCCACCCGAAGGCCGGGGCGCGAAGTTCGTCCAGCGGTAAAAGGCCACAAAAACGGGTGGGCTATAGCCATGGGGTGGTGCTGGCCAACTTCCGCCGCCGGACTCGGAATGGCGCGAGACTTTGCGAGGCGCCTCCGTGTGCCAAAAATAGGCCGGGGGCACAGCCGCGCCCAAAAATACCCGCCCGAAGGCCGGGGCGCCAAGTTCGTCCAGCGGAAAAAGGCCACAAAAACGGGTGGGCTATAGCCTTCGGGGTGGGGCTGGCCAACCGTCCGCCCGGACTCGGAATGGCGCGAGACTTTGCGAGGCGCCTCCGTGTCCCAAAAATAGGCGCGGGCACAGCAGAGCTCAAAAATACCCACCCGAAGGCCGGGGCGCCAAATCCTCCAGCGGTAAAAGGACACAAAAACGGGTGGGCTATAGCCTTGGGGGTGGGGCTGGCCAACTTCGTCCGCCGGACTCGGAATGGCGCGAGACTTTGCGAGGCGCCTCCGTGTCCCAAAAATAGGCCGCGGGCACAGCCGCGCCAAAAAATACCCACCCGAAGGCCGGGGCGCCAAGTTCGTCCAGCGGAAAAAGGCCACAAAAACGGGTGGGCTATAGCCTTGGGGGGTGGGGCTGGCCAACTTCGTCCGCCGGACTCGGAATGGCGCGAGACTTTGCGAGGCGCCTCCGTGTGCCAAAAATAGGCCGCGGGCACAGCCGCGCCCAAAATACCCGCCCGAAGGCCGGGGCGCCAAGTTCGTCCAGCGGAAAAAGGCCACAAAAACGGTGGGCTATAGCCTTGTTGGTTGGGGCTGGCCAACTTTGTCCGCGGGACTCGGAATGGCGCGAGACTTTGCGAGGCGCCTCCGTGTGCAAAAAATTGGCCACGGGCACAGCGCGCCCAAAAATACCCGCCCGAAGGCCGGGGCGCCAAGTTCGTCCAGCGGAAAAAGGCCACAATAACGGGTGGGCTATAGCCTTGGGGGTGGGGCTGGCCAACTTCGTCCCGCGGACTCGGAATGGCGCGAGACTTTGCGAGGCGCCTCCGTGTGCCAAAAATAGGCCGCGGGCACAGCCGCGCCCAAAATACCCGCCCGAAGGCCGGGCGCCAAGTTCGTCCAGCGGAAAAAGGCCACAAAAACGGGTGGGCTATAGCCTTGGGGGTGGGGCTGGCCAACTTCGTCCGCGGACTCGGAATGGCGCGAGACTTTGCGAGGCGCCTCCGTGTGCCAAAAAAATAGGCCGCGGGCACAGCCGCGCCAAAAATACCCGCCCGAGGCCGGGCGCCAAGTTCGTCCAGCGGAAAAAGGCCACAAAAACGGGTGGGCTATAGCCTTGGGGGTGGGGCTGGCCAACCGTCCGCCCGGACTCGGATGGCGCGAGACTTTGCGAGGCGCCTCCGTGTGCCAAAAATAGGCCGCAGGCAAGCCGCGCCCAAAAATAACCGCCCGACGGCCGGGGCGCCAAGTTCGTCCAGCGGAAAAGGGCCACAAAAACGGGTGGGCTATAGCCTTGGGGGGTGGGGCTGGCCAAATTCGTCCGCCGGACTCGGAATGGCGCGAGACTTTGCGAGGGCGTCCGTGTGCCAAAAATAGGCCGCGGGCAGAGCCGCGCCCAAAATACCCACCGAAGGCCGGGCGCCAAGTTCGTCCAGCGGAAAAAGGCCACAAAAACGGGTGGGCTATAGCCTTGGGGTGGGGCTGGCCAACTTCGTCCGCGGACTCGGAATGGCGCGAGACTTTGCGAGGCGCCTCCGTGTGCCAAAAATAGGCCCGCCCGGCACAGCCGCGCCAAAAATACCCGCCCGAAGGCCGGGCGCCAAGTTCGTCCAGCGGAAAAAGGCCACAAAAACGGGTGGGCTATAGCCTTGGGGGTGGGGCTGGCCAACCGTCCGCGGACTCGGAATGGCGCGAGACTTTGCGAGGCGCCTCCGTGTGCCAAAAATAGGCCGCAGGCACAGCAGCGCCCAAAAATACCCGCCCGAAGGCCGGGGCGCGAAGTCCGTCCCAGCGGAAAAAGGCCACAAAAACGGTGGGCTATAGCCTTGGGGGTGGGGCTGGCCAACCGTCCGCCGGACTCGGAATGGCGCGAGACTTTGCGAGGCGCCTACGTGTGCCAAAAATAGGCCGCGGCACAGCCGCGCCCAAAAATATACCGCCGAAGGCCGGGCGCCAAGTTCGTCCAGCGGAAAAAGGCCACAAAACGGGTGGGCTATAGCCTTGGGGTGGGGCTGGCCAACTCGTCCGCCGGACTCGGAATGGCGCGAGACTTTGCGAGGCGCCTCCGGATGCCAAAAGAGGCCAGCGGGCACAGCCGCGCCCAAAAATACCCGCCCGAAGGCCGGGGCGCCAAGTACGTCCAGCGGAAAAAGGCCACAAAAACGGGTGGGCTATAGCCTTGGGGGGTGGGGCTGGCCAACTTCGTCCGCCGGACTCGGAATGGCGCGAGACTTTGCGAGGCGTCTCCGAGTACCAAAAATAGGCCGCAGGCACAGCCGCCCCCAAAAATTCCCGCCCGAAGGCCGGGGCGCCAAGTTCGTCCAGCGGAAAAAGGCCACAAAAACGGGTGGGCTATAGCCTTGGGGGGTGGGGCTGGCCAACTTCGTCCGCCGGACTCGGAATGGCGCGAGACTTTACGAGGCGCCTCCATATGCCAAAAATAGGCCACGGGCACAGCCGCGCCCAAAAATACCCGTCCGAAAGCCGGGGCGCGAAGTTCGTCCAGCGGAAAAAGGCCACAAAAACGGGTGGGCTATAGCCTTGAGGGGTGGGGCTGGCCGACTTCGTCCACCGGACTCGGAATGGCGCGAGACTTTGCGAGCCA
Organism: Citrus cavaleriei; assembly: GCA_030448935.1. Taxonomy (NCBI): domain Eukaryota; kingdom Viridiplantae; phylum Streptophyta; class Magnoliopsida; order Sapindales; family Rutaceae; genus Citrus; species Citrus cavaleriei. Next base: position 47,295 of record JAUJEM010000432.1, on the reverse strand, counting down.
CCTCCGTGTGCCAAAAATAGGCCGCGGGCACAGCCGCGCCCAAAAATACCCGCCCGAAGGCCGGGGCGCCAAGTTCGTCCAGCGGAAAAAGGCCACAAAAACGGGTGGGCTATAGCCTTGTGGGGTGGGGCTGGCCAACTTCGTCCGCCGGACTCGGAATGGCGCGAGACTTTGCGAGGCACCTCCGTGTGCCAAAAATAGGCCGCGGGCACAGCCGCGCCCAAAAATACCCACCCGAAGGCCGGGGCGCCAAGTTCGTCCAGCGGAAAAAGGCCACAAAAACGGGTGGGCTATAGCCTTGGGGGGTGGGGCTGGCCAACTTCGTCCGCCGGACTCGGAATGGCGCGAGACTTTGCGAGACGCCTCCGTGTGCCAAAATAGGCCATGGGCACAGCCGCGCCCAAAATACCCCCCGAAGGCCGGGCGCCAAGTTCGTCCAGCGGAGACGGCCACAAAAACGGGTGGGCTATAGCCTTGGGGGGTTGGGCTGGCCAACTTCGTCCGCCGGACTCGGAATGGCGCGAGACTTTGCGAGGCGCCTCCGTGTGCCAAAAATAGGCCGCGGGCACAGCCGCGCCAAAAATACCCGCCCGAAGGCCGGGGCGCCAAGTTCGTCCAGCGGAAAAAGGCCACAAAAACGGGTGGGCTATAGCCTTGGGCGGTGGGGCTGGCCAACATCGTCCGCCGGACTCGGAATGGCGCGAGACTTTGCGAGGCACCTCCGTGTGCCAAAAATAGGCCGCGGGCACAGCCGCGCCCAAAAATACCCGCCCGAAGGCCGGGGCGCCAAGTTCGTCCAGCGGAAAAAGGCCACAAAAACGGGTGGGCTATAGCCTTGGGGGGTGGGGCTGGCCAACTTCGTCCGCCGGACTCGGAATGGCGCGAGACTTTGCGAGGCACCTCCGTGTGCCAAAAATAGGCCGCGGGCACAGCCGCGCCCAAAAATACCCGCCCGAAGGCCGGGGCGCCAAGTTCGTCCAGCGGAAAAAGGCCACAAAAACGGGTGGGCTATAGCCTTGGGGGGTGGGGCTGGCCAACATCGTCCGCCATTCTCGGAATGGCGCGAGACTTTGCGAGGCCCCTCCGTGTGCCAAAAATCGGCCGCGTCACCAGCCGCGCCCAACACTACCCGCCCGAAGGCCGGGGCGCCAAGTTCGTCCAGCGGAAAAAGGCCACAAAACCGGGTGGGCTATAGCCTTGGGGGGTGGGGCTGGCCAACTTCGTCCGCCGGACTCGGAATGGCGCGAGACTTTGCGAGGCGCCTCCGTGTGCCAAAAATAGGCCGCGGGCACAGCCGCGCCCAAAAATACCCGCCCGAAGGCCGGGGCGCCAAGTTCGTCCAGCGGAAAAAGGCCACAAAAACGGGTGGGCTATAGCCTTGGGGGGTGGGGCTGGCCAACTTCGTCCGCCGGAATTGGAATGGCGCGAGACTTTGCGAGGCGCCTCCGTGTACCAAAAACAGGCCTTGGGCACAGCCGCGCCCAAAAATACCTGCCCGAAGGCTGGGGCGCCAAGTTCGTCCGGCGGAAAAAGGCCACAAAAACGGGTTGGCTATAGCCTTGGGGGGTGGGCCTGGCCAACTTCATCCGCCGGACTCGGAATGGCGCGAGACTTTCCGAGGCGCCACCGTGTGCCAAAAATAGGCCGGGGCACAGCCGCGCCCAAAAATACCCGCCCGAATGCCGGGGCGCCAATTTCGTCCAGCGGAAAAATGCCACAAAAACGGGTGGGCTATAGCCTTGGGGGGTGAGGCTGGCCTACTTCGTCCGCCGGACTCGGAATGGCGCGAGACTTTGCGAGGCGCCTCCGTGTCCCAAAAATAGGTCGCGGGCACAGCCACGTCCAAAAATACCCACCCGAAGGCCGGGGCGCCAAGTTCATCCAGCGGAAAAAGGCCACAAAAACGGGTGGGCTATAGCCTTGGGGGGTGGGGCCGGCCTACTTCGTCCGCCGGACTCGGAATGGCGCGAGACTTTTCGAGACGCCTCCGTGTCCCAAAAATAGGCCGCGGGCACAGCCACGCCCAAAAATACCCCCCCGCCCGCCGGGGCGCCCAGTTCGCCCCCCGGAAAAACCCCACACAACCGCGTGGGCTATCGCCGTGGGGGGTGGGGCTGGCCAACTTAGTCCGCCGGACTCGGAATGGCGCGAGACTTTGCGGCGCCTCCGTGTGCTAAAAATAGGCCGGGCACAGCCGCGCCCAAAAATACCCGCCCGAAGGCCGGGCGCCAAGTTCGTCCAGCGGAAAAAGGCCACAAAAACGGGTGGGCTATAGCCTTGGGGGGTGGGGCTGGCCAACTTCGTCCGCCGGACTCGGAATGGCGCGAGACTTTACGAGCGCCTCCGTGTGCCAAAAATAGGCCGCGGGCACAGCCGCGCCCAAAAATACCCGCCCGAAGGCCGGGGCGCCAAGTTCGTCCAGCGGAAAAAGGCCACAAAAACGGGTGGGCTATAGCCTTGGGGGGTGGGGCTGGCCAACTTCGTCCGCCGGACTCGGAATGGCGCGAGACTTTGCGAGGCGCCTCCGTGTGCCAAAAATAGGCCGCGGGCACAGCCGCGCCCAAAAATACCCGCCCGAAGGCCGGGGCGCCAAGTTCGTCCAGCGGAAAAAGGCCACAAAACGGGTGGGCTATAGCCTTGGGGGGTGGGGCTGGCCAACTTCGTCCGCCGGACTCGGAATGGCGCGAGACTTTGCGAGGCGCCTCCGTGTGCCAAAAATAGGCCGCGGGCACAGCCGCGCCAAAAATACCCGCCCGAAGGCCGGGGCGCCAAGTTCGTCCAGCGGAAAAAGGCCACAAAAACGGGTGGTCTATAGCCTTGCGGGGTGGGGCTGGCCAACCCGCCGGACTAGGAATAGCGTGAGACTTTGCGAGGCGCCTCCGTGTGCCAAAAATAGGCAACGGGCACAGCCGCGCCCAAAAATACCCGCCCGAAGGCCGGGGCGCCAAGTTCGTCCAGCGGAAAAAGGCCACAAAAACGGGTGGGCTATAGCCTTGGGGGTGGGGCTGGCCCACCGTCCGCCCGGACTCGGAATGGCGCGAGACTGCGAGGCGCCTCCGTTTGCCAAAAACAGGCCGCGGCACAGCCGCGCCCAAAAATACCCGCCCGAAGGCCGGGGCGCCAAGTTCGTCCAGCGGAAAAAGGCCACAAAAACGGGTGGGCTATAGCCTTGGGGGGTGGGGCTGGCCAACTTCGTCCGCCGGACTCGGCATGACGCGAGACTTTGCGAGGCGCCTCCGTGTGCCAAAAATAGGCCGCGGCACAGCAGCCCCCAAAAATACTCGCCCGAAGGCCGGGGCGCCAAGTTCGTCTAGCGGAAAAAGGCCACAAAAATGGGTGGGCTATAGCCTTGGGGGGTGGGGCTGGCCAACTTCGTCCGCCGGACTCGGAATGGCGCGAGACTTTGCGAGGCGCCTCCGTGTGCCAAAAATAGGCCGCGGGCACAGCCGCGGTCAAAAATACCCGCCCGAAGGCCGGGGCGCCAAGTTCGTCCAGCGGTAAAAGGCCACAAAACGGGTGGGCTATAGCCTTGGGGGGTGGGGCTGGCCAACTTCGTCCGCCGGACTCGGAATGGCGCGAGACTTTGCGAGGCGCCTCCGTGTGCCAAAAATAGGCCGCGGGCACAGCCGCGCCCAAAAATACCCGCCCGAAGGCCGGGGCGCCAAGTTCGTCCAGCGGAAAAAGGCCACAAAAACGGGTGGGCTATAGCCTTGGGGGGTGGGGCTGGCCAACTTCGTCCGCCGGACTCGGAATGGCGCGAGACTTTACGAGGCGCCTCCGTGTGCCAAAAATAGGCCCGGGCACAGCCGCGCCCAAAAATACCCGCCCGAAGGCCCGGGCGCCAAGTTCGTCCAGCGGAAAAAGGCCACAAAAACGGGTGGGCTATAGCCTTGGGGGGTGGGGCTGGCCAACTTCATCCGCCGGACTCGGAATGGCGCGAGACTTTGCGAGGCGCCTCCGTGTGCCAAAAATAGGCCGCGGGCACAGCCGTGCCCAAAAATACCCGCCCGAAGGCTGGGGCGCCAAGTTCGTACAGCGGTAAAAGGCCACAAAAACGGGTGGGCTATAGCCTTGGGGGTGGGTCTGGCCAACTTCGTCCGCCGGACTCGGAATGGCGCGAGACTTTGCGTGGCGTCTACGTCTGCCAAAAATAGGCCATGGGCACAGCCGCGCCCAAAATACCCGCCCGAAGGCCGGGCGCCAAGTTCGTCCCAGGAAAAAGGCCACAAAAAACGGGGGTGGGCTATAGCCTTGGGGGTGGGGCTGGCCAACTTCGTCCGCGGACTCGGAATGGCGCGAGACTTTGCGAGGCGCCTCCGTGTGCCAAAAATAGGCCGTGGGCACAGCCGCGCCCAAAAATACCTCCGCCCGAAGGCCGGGCGCCAAGTTCGTCCAGCGGAAAAGGCCACAAAACGGGTGGGCTATAGCCTTGGGCGGTGGGGCTGGCCAATGTCGTCCTCCGGACTCGGAATGGCGCGAGACTTTGCGAGGCGCCTCCGTGTGCCAAAAATAGGCCGTGGGCACAGCCGCGCCCAAAAATACCCGCCCGAAGGCCGGGGCGCCAAGTTCGTCCAGCGGAAAAGGCCACAAAAACGGGTGGGCTATAGCCTTGGGGGGTGGGGCTGGCCAACTTCATCCGCCGGACTCGGAATGGCGCGAGACTTTGCGAGGCGCCTCCGTGTGCCAAAAATAGGCCGCGGGCACAGCCGCGCCCAAAAATACCCGCCCGAAGGCCGGGGCGCCAAGTTCGTCCAGCGGAAAAAGGCCAAAAAACGGGTGGGCTATAGCCTTGGGGGGTGGGGCTGGCCCCCACCGTCCGCCGGACTCGGAATGGCGCGAGACTTTGCGAGGCGCCTCCGTGTGCCAAAAATAGGCCGCGGGCACAGCCGCGCCCAAAAATACCCGCCCGAAGGCCGGGGCGCCAAGTTCGTCCAGCGGAAAAAGGCCACAAAAACGGGTGGGCTATAGCCTTTGGGGGTGGGGCTGGCCAACTTCGTCCGCCGGACTCGGAATGGCGCGCGACTTTGCGAGGCTGCTCCGTGTGCCAAAAATAGGCCGCGGGGCACAGCCGCGTCCAAAAATACCCGCCCGAAGGCCGGGGCGCCAAGTTCGTTCAGCGGAAAAAGGCCACAAAAACGGTTGGGCTATAGCCTTGGGGGGTGGGGCTGGCCAACCGTCCGCGGACTCGGAATGGCGCGAGACTTCTGAGGCGCCTCCGTGTGCCAAAAATAGGCGCGGGCACAGCCGCGTCCAAAAAATGGCCGGGCGCCAAGACGTCCAGCGGAAAAGGCCACAAAACGGTGACTTAGCCTTGGGGGTGGGGCGGCGCCTCCGTGTGCAAAAAATAGGCCGCGGACAGCCGCGCCCAAAAAAATACCCGCCCGAAGGCCGGGGCGCCAAGTTCGTCCAGCGGAAAAAGGCCACAAAAACGGGTGGGCTATAGCCTTGGGGGGTGGGGCTGGCCAACTTCGTCCGCCGGACTCGGAATGGCGCGAGACTTTGCGAGGCGCCTCCGTGTGCCAAAAATAGGCCGCGGGCACAGCCGCGCCCAAAATACCCGCCCAAAGGCAGGGCGCCAAGTTCGTCCAGCGGAAAAAGGCCACAAAACGGGTGGGCTATAGCCTTGGGGGTGGGGCTGGCCAACTTCATCGCCTGGACTCGGAATGGCGCGAGACTTTGCGAGGCGCCTCCGTGTGTAAAAATAGGCCTCGGGCACAGCCCCGCCCAAAATACCCGCCCGAAGGCCGGGCGCCAAAGTTCGTCCAGCGGAAAAAGGCCACAAAAACGGGTGGGCTATAGCCTTGGGGGGTGGGGCTGGCCAACTTCATCCGCCGGACTCGGAATGGCGCGAGACTTTGCGAGGCGCCTCCGTGTGCCAAAAATAGGCCGCGGGCACAGCCGCGCCCAAAAATACCCGCCCGAAGGCCGGGCGCCAAGTTCGTCCAGCGGAAAAAGGCCACAAACACGGGTGGGCTATAGCCTTGGGGGGTGGGGCTGGCCAACTTCGTCCGCCGGACTCGGAATGGCGCGAGACTTTGCGAGGCGCCTCCGTGTGCCAAAAATAGGCCGCGGGCACAGCCGCGGCCAAAGGCCGGGGCGCCAAGTTCGTCCAGCGGAAAAAGGCCACAAAAACGGGTGGGCTATAGCCTTGGGGGGTGGGGCTGGCCAACTTCGTCCGCCGGACTCGGAATGGCGCGAGACTTTGCGAGGCGCCTCCGTGTGCCAAAAATAGGCCGCGGCACAGCCCCCCCCAAAAATACCCCCCCCAAGGCCGGGGCGCCAAGTTCGTCCAGCGGAAAAAGGCCACAAAAACGGGTGGGCTATAGCCTTGGGGGGTGGGGCTGGCCAACTCCGTCCGCCGGACTCGGAATGGCGCGAGACTTTGCGAGGCGCCTCCGTGTGCCAAAAATAGGCCGCGGGCACAGCCGCGCCCAAAAATACCCGCCCAAGGCCGGGCGCCAAGTTCGTCCAGCGGAAAAAGGCCAAAAAACGGGTGGGCTATAGCCTTGGGGGGTGGGGCTGGCCAACTTCGTCCGCCGGACTCGGAATGGCGCGAGACTTTGCGAGGCGCCTCCGTGTGCCAAAAATAGGCCGCGGGCACAGCCGCGCCCAAAAATAACCGCCCGAAGGCCGGGGCGCCAAGTTCGTCCAGCGGAAAAAGGCCACAAAAACGGGTGGGCTATAGCCTTGGGGGGTGGGGCTGGCCAACTTCGTCCGCCGGACTCGGAATGGCGCGAGACTTTGCGAGCGGCCTCCGTGTGCCAAAAATAGGCCGCGGGCACAGCCGCGCCCAACAAGACCCGCCCGACGGCCGGGGCGCCACGTTCGTCCCGCGGAAAAAGGCCACAAAAACGGGTGGGCTATAGCCTTGGGGGGTGGGGCTGGCCAACTTCGTCCGCCGGACTCGGAATGGCGCGAGACTTTGCGAGGCACCTCCGTGTGCACAGTCGCGCCCAAAAATACCCGCCCAAAGGCCGGGGCGCCAAGTTCGTCCAGCGGAAAAAGGCCACAAAAACGGGTGGGCTATAGCCTTGGGGGGTGGGGCTGGCCAACTTCGTCCGCCGGACTCGGAATGGCGCGAGACTTTGCGAGGCGCCTCCGTGTGCAAAAATAGGCCGCGGGCACAGCCGCGCCCAAAAATAACCGCCCGAAGGCCGGGGCGCCAAGTTCGTCCAGCGGAAAAAGGCCACAAAAACGGGTGGGCTATAGCCTTGGGGGTGGGGGCTGGCCAACTTCGTCCGCCGGACTCGGAATGGCGCGAGACTTTGCGAGGGGCCTCCGTGTGCCAAAAATAGGCCACAACGGGGCACAGCCGCGCCCAAAAATACCCGCCCGACGGCCGGGGCGCCAAGTTCGTCCAGCGGAAAAAGGCCACAAAAACGGGTGGGCTATAGCCTCGGGGGGTGGGGCTGGCCAACTTCGTCCGCCGGACTCGGAATGGCGCGAGACGTTGCGAGGCGCCTCCATGTGCCAAAAATAGGCCATGGGCACAGCCGCGCGCCCAAAAATAACCGCCCCGGGCCCAAGGTTCGTCCAGCTCGGAAAGGCCACAAAAACGGGTGGGCTATAGCCTTGGGGTGGGGCTGGCCAACTCTCGTCCGCCGGACTCGGAATGGCGCGAGACTGCGGCGCCTCCGGACAAAAATCGGCCGGGGGCACCGCCGCGCCCAAAAATACCCGCCCGACGGCCGGGGCGCCATGTTCGTACCGCGGAAAAACCCCACAAAACGGGGTGGGATATAGCCTTGGGGGTGGGGCTGGCCAACTTCGTCCGCCGGACTCGGAATGGCGCGAGACTTATAGAGGCGCCACCGAGTGCCCAAAATTGGCCCCGGGCCCAGCCGCCACCAAAAATCCCCGCCCTAAGGCCGGGGCGCCAAGTTCGTCCAGCGTAACAATGCCACAAAATGGTGTGGGCTTTAGCCTTGGGGGGTGGGGCTTGCCAACTTCGTCCGCCGGACTCGGAATGGCGCGAGACTTTGCGAGGCGCCTCCGTGTGCAAAAAATAGGCCGCGGGCACAGCCACGCCCAAAATACCCGCCCGAAGGCCGGGCGCCAAGTTCGTGCAGCGGAAAAAGGCCACAAAAACGGGTGGGCTATAGCCTTGGGGGTGGGGCTGGTCAACTCGTCCGCCGGACTCGGAATGGCGCGAGACTTTGCGAGGCACCTCCGTGTGCCAAAAATAGGCCGCGGGCACAGCCGCGCCCAAAAATACCCCCCGAAGGCCGGGGCGCCAAGTTCGTCCAGCGGAAAAAGGCCACAAAAACGGGTGGGCTATAGCCTTGGGGGGTGGGGCTGGCCAACTTCGTCCGCCGGACTCGGAATGGCGCGAGACTTTGCGAGGCGCCTCCGTGTGCCAAAAATAGGCCGCGGGCACAGCCGCGCCCAAAAATACCCACCCGAAGGCCGCGGCGCCAAGTTCGTCCAGCGGAAAAAGGCCACAAAAATGGGTGGGCTATAGCCTTGGGGGCTGGGGCTGGCCAACTTCGTCCGCCGGACTCGGAATGGCGCGAGACTTTGCGAGGCGCCTCCGTGTGCCAAAAATAGGCCGCGGGCACAGCCGCGCCCAAAAATACCGGCCCGAAGGCCGCGGCGCCAAGTTCGTCCAGCGGAAAAAGGCCACACAAACGGGTGGGCTATAGCCTTGGGGGTGGGGCCGGCCAACTTCGTCCAACGGACTCGGAATGGCGCGAGACTTTGCGAGGCGCCTCCGTGTGCCAAAAATAGGCCGCGGGCACAGCCGCGTCCTTTAATACCCGCCCGAAGGCCGGGGCGCCAAGTTCGTCCAGCGGAAAAAGGCCACAAAAACGGGTGGGCTATAGCCTTGGGGGGTGGGGCTGGCCAACTTCGTCCGCCGGACTCGGAATGGCGCGAGACTTTGCGAGGGGCCTCCGTGTGCCAAAAATAGGCCGCGGACACAGCCGCGCCCAAAAATAACCGCCCGAAGGCCGGGGCGCCAAGTTCGTCCAGCTGAAAAAGGCCACAAAAACGGGTGGGCTATAGCCTTGGGGGGTGGGGCTGGCCAACTTCGTCCGCCGGACTCGGAATGGCGCGAGACTTTGCGAGGCGCCTCCGTGTGCCAAAAATAGGCCGCGGACACAGCCGTGCCCAAAAATACCGGCCCGAAGGCCGGGGCGCCAAGTTCGTCCAGCGGAAAAAGGCCACAAAAACGGGTGGGCTATAGCCTTGGGGGTTGGGTCTGGCCAACTTCCGCCGGACTCGGAATGGCGCGAGACTTTGGGCGCCTCCGTGTGCCAAAAATAGACAACGGGCACAGCCGCGCCCAAAAATACCGGCCCGAAGGCCGCGGCGCCAAGTTCGTCCAGCGGAAAAAGGCCACACAAACGGGTGGGCTATAGCCTTGGGGGTGGGGCCGGCCAACTTCGTCCAACGGACTCGGAATGGCGCGAGACTTTGCGAGGCGCCTCCGTGTGCCAAAAATAGGCCGCGGGCACAGCCGCGCCCAAAAATACCCGCCCGAAGGCCGGGGCGCCAAGTTCGTCCAGCGGAAAAAGGCCACAAAAACGGGTGGGCTATAGCCTTGGGGGGTGGGGCTGGCCAACTTCGTCCGCCGGACTCGGAATGGCGCGAGACTTTGCGACGCACCTCCGTGTGCCAAAAATAGGCCGCGGGCACTGCCGCGCCCAAAAATACCCGCCCGAAGGCCGCGGCGCCAAGTTCATCCACCGGAAAAAGGCCACAAAAACGGGTGGGCTATAGCCTTGGGGGTTGGGGCGGGCCAACTTCGTCCGCCGGACTCGGAATGGCGCGAGACTTTGCGAGGCGCCTCCGTGTGCCAAATATAGTCCGCGGGCACAGCCGCGCCCAAAAATACCCGCCCGAAGGCCGGGGCGCCAAGTTCGTCCAGCGGAAAAAGGCCACAAAAACGGGTGGGCTATAGCCTTGGGGGGTGGGGCTGGCCAACTTCGTCCGCCGGACTCGGAATGGCGCGAGACTTTGCGAGGCGCCTCCTGTGCTGCCAAAATAGGCCACGTGCACAGCCGCGCCAAAAAATACCCGCCCGAAGGCCGGGGCGCCAAGTTCGTCCAGCGGAAAAAGGCCACAAAAACGGGTGGGCTCTAGCCTTGGGGGGTGGGGCTGGCCAACTTCGTCCGCCGGACTCGGAATGGCGCGAGACTTTGCGAGGCACCTCCGTGCGCCAAAAATAGGCCGCGGGGACAGCCACGCTCAAAAATACCCGCGCGATGGCCGGGGCGCCAAGTTCGTCCAGCGGAAAAAGGCCACAAAATCGGGTGGGTATACCCTTGGGGGGTGGGGCTGGCCAACTTCGTCCGCCGGACTCGGAATGGCGCGAGACTTTTCGAGGCGCCTCCGTGTGCCAAAAATAGGCCACGGACACAGCCGCGCCCAAAAATACCCCACCAAAGGCCGGGGCGCCAAGTTCTTCCAGCGGAAAAAGGCCACAAAAACGGGTGGGCTCTAGCCTTGGGGGTGGGGCTGGCCAACTTCGTCCGCCGGACTCGGAATGGCGCGAGACTTTGCGAGGCACCTCCGTGTGCCAAAAATAGGCCGCGGGCACAGCCGCGCCCAAAAATACCCGCCCGAAGGCCGGGGCGCCAAGTTCGTCCAGCGGAAAAAGGCCACAAAATCGGGTGGGCTATAGCCGTGGGGGGTGGGGCTGGCCAACTGCGTCCGCCGGACTCGGAATGGCGCGGGACGGTGCGAGGCGCCTCCGGGTGCCGAAGGTAGGCCGCGGGCGCGGCCGCGCCCAAAAATACCCGCCCGATCGCGGGGCGCCAAGTCCGTCCAGGCGTAAAAGGCCACAAAAACGGGTGGGCTATAGCCTTGGGGGGTGGGGCTGGCCAACTTCGTCCGCCGGACTCGGAATGGCGCGAGACTTTGCGAGGCGCCTCCGTGTGCCAAAAATAGGCCGCGGGCACAGCCGCGCCCAAAAATACCCACCCGAAGGCCGGGGCGCCAAGTTCGTCCAGCGGAAAAAGGCCACAAAAAAGGGTGGGCTATAACCTTGGGGGGTGGGGCTGGCCAACTGGCGCAAATCCGCCGGACTCGGAATGGCGCGAGACTTTGCGAGGCACCTCCGTGCGCCAAAAATAGGCCGCGGGGGACAGCCATGCTCAAAAATACCCGCCCGAAGGCCAAGTTCGTCCAGCGGAAAAAGGCCACAAAAACGGGTGGGCTATAGCCTTGGGGGGTGGGGCTGGCCTACTTCGTCCGCCGGACTCGGAATGGCACGAGACTTTGCGAGGCGCCTCCGTGTGCCAAAAATAGTCCGTGGGCACAGCCGCGCCCAAAAATACCCGCCCGAAGGCCGGGGCGCCAAGTTCGTCCAGCGGAAAAAGGCCACAAAAACGGGTGGGCTATAGCCTTGGGGGGTGGGGCTGGCCAGCTTCGTCCGCCGGACTCGGAATGGCGCGAGACTTTGCCAGGCGCCTCCGTGTGCCAAAAATAGGCCGCGGGCACAGCCGAACCCAAAAATACCCGCCCGATGGCCGGGGCGCCAAGTTCGTCCAGCGTAAAAAGGCCACAAAAACGGGTGGGCTATAGCCTTGGGGGGTGGGGCTGGCCAACTTCGTCCGCCGGACTCGGAATGGCACGAGACTTTGCGAGGCGCCTCCGTGTGCCAAAAATAGGCCGCGGGCACAGCCGCGCCCAAAAATACCCACCCGAAGGCCGGGGCGCCAAGTTCGTCCAGCGGACAAAGGCCCCAAAAACGGGTGGGCTCTAGCCGTGGGGGGTGGGGCTGGCCAACTTCGTCCGCCGGACTCGGAATGGCGCGAGACTTTTCGAGGCACCTCCGTGCGCCAAAAATAGGCCGCGGGGACAGCCATGCTCAAAAATACCCGCGCGATGGCCGGGGCGCCAAGTTCGTCCAGCGGAAAAAGGCCACAAAATCGGGTGGGCTATAGCCTTGGGGGGTGGGGCTGGCCAACTTCCGCCGCCGTACTCAGAATGGCACGAGACTTTGCGAGGGGCCTCCGTGTGCCAAAAATAGGCCGCGGGCACAGCCGCGCCCAAAAATACCCACCCGAAGGCCGGGGCGCCAAGTTCGTCCAGCGGAAAAAGGCCACAAAAACGGGTGGGCTCTGGGGGGGTGGGGCTGGCCAACTTAGTCCGCGGACTCGGAATGGCGCGAGACTTTGCGAGGGGCCTCCGGGTGCCCAAAGTAGGCAGGGTGGACAGCCGCGCCCAAAAATACCCGCCCGAAGGCCGGGGCGCCAAGTTCGTCCAGCGGAAAAAGGCCACAACAACGGGTGGGCTATAGCCTTGGGGGGTGGGGCTGGCCAACTTCGTCCGCCGGACTCGGAATGGCGCGAGACTTTGCGAGGCACCTCCGTGTGCCACAAATAGGCCACGGGCACAGCCGCGCCCAAAAAGACCCGCCCGAAGGCCGGGCGCCAAGTCCCAGCGGAAAAAGGCCACAAAAACGGGTGGTCTATAGCCTTGGTGGGTGGGGCTGGCCAACTTCATCCGCCAGACTCGGAATGGCGCAAGAATTTGCGAGGCGCCTCCGTGTGCCAAAAATAGGCCGCGGGCACAGCCGCGCCCAAAAATACCCGCCCGAAGGCCGGGGCGCCAAGTTCGTCCAGGGGAAAAAGGCCACAAAAACGGGTGGGCTATAGCCTTGGGGGTTGGGGCTTGCCAACTTCGTCCGCCGGACTCGGAATGGCGCGAGACGTTGCGAGGTACCTCCATGTGCCAAAAATAGGCCGCGGGCACAGCCGTGCCCAAAAATACCCGCCCGATGGCCGGGGCGCCAAGTTCGTCCAGCGTAAAAAGGCCACAAAATCGGGTGGGCTATAGCCTTGGGGGGTGGGGCCGGCAAACTTCGTCCGCCGGACTCGGAATGGCACGAGACTTTGCGAGGCGCCTCCATGTGCCAAAAATAGGCCGCGGGCACAGCCGCGCCCAAAAATACCCGCCCGAAGGCCGGGGCGCCAAGTTCGTCCAGCGGAAAAAGGCCACAACAACGGGTGGGCTCTAGCCTTGGGGGGTGGGGCTGGCCAACTTCGTCCGCCGGACTCGCAATGGCGCGAGACTTTGCGAGGCACCTCCGTGTGCCACAAATAGGCCGCGGGCACAGCCGCGCCCAAAAATACCCGCCCGAAGGCCGGGGCGCCAAGTTCGTCCAGCGGAAAAAGGCCACAAAAACGGGTGGTCTATAGCCTTGGTGGGTGGGGCTGGCCAACTTCATCCGCCAGACTCGGAATGGCGCAAGACTTTGCGAGGCGCCTCCGTGTGCCAAAAATAGGCCGCGGGCACAGCCGCGCCCAAAAATACCCGCCAAGGCCGGGCGCCAAGTTCGTCCAGGGGAAAAAGGCCACAAAAAAGGGTGGGCTATAGCCTTGGGGGTTGGGGCTTGCCAACTACGTCCGCCGGACACGGAATGGCGCGAGACGTTGCGGGGGCCCTCCTTGTGCCAAAAATAGGCCGCGGGCACAGCCGTGCCCAAAAATACCCGCCCGATGGCCGGGGCGCCAAGTTCGTCCAGCGTAAAAAGGCCACAAAATCGGGTGGGCTATAGCCTTGGGGGGTGGGGCCGGCCAACTTCGTCCGCCGGACTCGGAATGGCACGAGACTTTGCGAGGCGCCTCCGTGTTCCAAAAATAGGCCGCGGGCACAGCCGCGCCCAAAAATACCCGCCCGAAGGCCGGGGCGCCAAGTTCGTCCAGCGGAAAAAGGCCACAACAACGGGTGGGCTCTAGCCTTGGGGGGTGGGGCTGGCCAACTTCGTCCGCCGGACTCGCAATGGCGCGAGACTTTGCGAGGCACCTCCGTGTGCCACAAATAGGTCGCGGGCACAGCCGCGCCCAAAAATACCCGCCGGAAGGCCGGGGCGCCAAGTTTGTCCAGCGGAAAAAGGCCACAAAAACGGGTGGGCTATAGCCTTGGGGGGTGGGGCTGGCCAACTTCGTCCGCCGGACTCGGAATGGCACGAGACTTTGCGAGGCACCTCCATGTGCCAAAAATAGGCCGCGGGCACAGCCGCGCCAAAAATACCCGCCCGCAGGCCGGGGCGCCCATTTCGTCCAGGGGAAAAAGGCCACAAAAACGGGTGGGCTATAGCCTTGGGGGGTGGGGCTGGCCAACTTCGTCCGCCGGACTCGGAATGGCGCGAGACTTTGCGAGGCGCCTCCGTGTGCCAAAAATAGGCCGCGGACACAGCCGCGCCAAAAAATACCCGCCCGAAGGCCTGGCGCCAAGTTCGTCCAGCAGAAAAAGGCCCACAAAACGGGTGGGCTATAGCCTTGGGGGTGGGGCTGGCCTACTTCGTCCGCCGGACTCGGAATGGCGCGAGACTTTGCGAGGCGCCTCCGTTTGCCAAAAATAGGCCGCTGGGAACAACGCGGCACAGCCTGCCCAAAAATACCCCGCCCGAAGGCCGGGCGCCAAGTTCTGTCCAGGGAAAAAGGCCACAAAACGGGTGGGCTATAGCCTTGGGGGTTGGGGCTTGCCGACTTCGTCCGCCGGACTCGGAATGGCGCGAGACGTTGCGAGGTACCTCCATGTGCCAAAAATAGGCCGCGGGCACAGCCGTGCCCAAAAATACCCGCCCGATGGCCGGGGCGCCAAGTTCGTCCAGCGGAAAAAGGCCACAAAATCGGGTGGGCTATAGCCTTGGGGGGTGGGGCCGGCCAACTTCGTCCGCCGGACTCGGAATGGCACGAGACTTTGCGAGGCGCCTCCGTGTGCCAAAAATAGGCCGCGGGCACAGCCGCGCCCAAAAATACCCACCCGAAGGCCGGGGCGCCAAGTTCGTCCAGCGGAAAAAGGCCACAACAACGGGTGGGCTCTAGCCTTGGGGGGTGGGGCTGGCCAACTTCGTCCGCCGGACTCGGAATGGCGCGAGACTTTGCGAGGCACCTCCGTGCGCCAAAAATAGGCCGCGGGGACAGCCATGCTCAAAAATACCCGCGCGATGGCCGGGGCGCCAAGTTCGTCCAGCGGAAAAAGGCCACAAAATCGGGTGGGCTATAGCCTTGGGGGGTGGGGCTGGCCAACTGTCCGCCGGACTGGAATGGCACGAGACTTTGCGAGGCGCCTCCGTGTGCCAAAAAATAGGCCGCGGTCACAGCCGCGCCCAAAAACACACGCCCGAAGGCCGGGGCGCCAAGTTCGTCCAGCGGAAAAAGGCCACAAAAACGGGTGGGCTATAGCCTTGGGGGGTGGGGCTGGCCAACTTCGTCCGCCGGACTCGGAATGGCACGAGACTTTGCGAGGCGCCTCCGTGTGCCAAAAATAGGCCGCGGGCACAGCCGCGCCCAAAAATACCCGCCCGAAGGCCGGGGCGCCAAGTTCGTCCAGCGGAAAAAGGCCACAACAACGGGTGGGCTCTAGCCTTGGGGGGTGGGGCTGGCCAACTTCGTCCGCCGGACTCGGAATGGCGCGAGACTTTGCGAGGCACCTCCGTGTGCCACAAATAGGCCACGGGCACAGCCGCGCCCAAAAATACCCGCCCGAAGGCCGGGGCGCCAAGTTCGTCCAGCGGAAAAAGGCCACAAAAACGGGTGGTCTATAGCCTTGGTGGGTGGGGCTGGCCAACTTCATCCGCCAGACTCGGAATGGCGCAAGACTTTGCGAGGCGCCTCCGTGTGCCAAAAATAGGCCGCGGGCACAGCCGCGCTAAAAATACCCGCCCGAAGGCCGGGGCGCCAAGTTCGTCCAGGGGAAAAAGGCCACAAAAACGGGTGGGCTATAGCCTTGGGGGTTGGGGCTTGCCAACTTCGTCCGCCGGACTCGGAATGGCGCGAGACGTTGCGAGGTACCTCCATGTGCCAAAAATAGGCCGCGGGCACAGCCGTGCCCAAAAATACCCGCCCGATGGCCGGGGCGCCAAGTTCGTCCAGCGTAAAAAGGCCACAAAATCGGGTGGGCTATAGCCTTGGGGGGTGGGGCCGGCCGACTTCGTCCGCCGGACTCGGAATGGCACGAGACTTTGCGAGGCACCTCCGTGTGCCAAAAATAGGCCGCGGGCACAGCCGCGCCCAAAAATACCCGCCCGAAGGCCGGGGCGCCAAGTTCGTCCAGCGGAAAAAGGCCACAACAACGGGTGGGCTCTAGCCTTGGGGGGTGGGGCTGGCCAACTTCGTCCGCCGGACTCGCAATGGCGCGAGACTTTGAGTGGCGCCTCCGTGTTCCAAAAATCGGCCTGGGTCTCACGCTCACCCTAAATTACCCGCCCGAAGGCCGGGGCGCCAAGTTCGTCCAGCGGAAAAAGGCCACAAAAACGGGTGGTCTATAGCCTTGGTGGGTGGGGATGGCCAACTTCATCCGCCAGACTCGGAATGGCGCAAGACTTTGCGAGGCGCCTCCGTGTGCCAAAAATAGGCCGCGGGCACAGCCGCGCCCAAAAATACCCGCCCGAAGGCCGGGGCGCCAAGTTCGTCCAGGGGAAAAAGGCCACAAAAACGGGTGGGCTATAGCCTTGGGGGTTGGGGCTTGCCAACTTCGTCCGCCGGACTCGGAATGGCGCTAGACGTTGCGAGGTACCTCCATGTGCCAAAAATAGGCCGCGGGCACAGCCGTGCCCAAAAATACCCGCCCGATGGCCGGGGCGCCAAGTTCTTCCAGCGTAAAAAGGCCACAAAATCGGGTGGGCTATAGCCTTGGGGGGTGGGGCCGGCCAACTTCGTCCGCCGGACTCGCAATGGCGCGAGACTTTGCGAGGTACCTCCATGTGACAAAAATAGGCCGCGGGCACAGCCGTGCCCAAAAATACCCGCCCGATGGCCGGGGCGCCAAGTTCGTCCAGCGTAAAAAGGCCACAAAATCGGGTGGGCTATAGCCTTGGGGGGTGGGGCCGGCCAACTTCGTCCGCCGGACTCGGAATGGCGCGAGACTTTGCGAGGCGCCTCCGTGTGCCAAAAATAGGCCGCGGGCACAGCCGCGCCCAAAAATACCCGCCCGAAGGCCGGGGCGCCACGTTCGTCCAGCGGAAAAAGGCCACAACACCGGGTGGGCTCTAGCCTTGGGGGGTGGGGCTGGCCAACTTCGTCCGCCGGACTCGGAAAGGCGCGAGACTTTGCGAGGCGCCTCCGTGTGCCAAAAATAGGCCGCGGGCACAGCCGCGCCCAAAAATACCCGCCCGAAGGCCGGGGCGCCAAGTTCGTCCAGCGGAAAAAGGCCACAACAACGGGTGGGCTCTAGCCTTGGGGGGTGGGGCTGGCCAACTTCGTCCGCCGGACTCGCAATGGCGCGAGACTTTGCGAGGCACCTCCGTGTGCCACAAATAGGCCGCGGGCACAGCCGCGCCCAAAAATACCCGCCCGAAGGCCGGGGCGCCAAGTTCGTCCAGCGGAAAAAGGCCACAACAACGGGTGGGCTATAGCCTTGGGGGGTGGGGCTGGCCAACTTCGTCCGCCGGACTCGGAATGGCACGAGACTTTGCGAGGCACCTCCGTGTGCCAAACATAGGCCGCGGGCACAGCCGCGCCCAAAAATACCCGCCCGAAGGCCGGGGCGCCAAGTTCGTCCAGGGGAAAAAGGCCACAAAAACGGGTGGGCTATAGCCTTGGGGGGTGGGGCTGGCCAACTTCGTCCGCCGGACTCGGAATGGCGCGAGACGCGAGGTACCTCCATGTGCCAAAAATAGGCATGGGCACAGCCGTGCCCAAAAATACCCGCCCGATGGCCGGGGCGCCAAGTTCGTCCAGCGTAAAAAGGCCACAAAATCGGGTGGGCTATAGCCTTGGGGGGTGGGGCCGGCCAACTTCGTCCGCCGGACTCGGAATGGCGCGAGACTTTGCGAGGCGCCTCCGTGTGCCAAAAATAGGCCGCGGACACAGCCGCGCCAAAAAATACCCGCCCGAAGGCCGGGGCGCCAAGTTCGTCCAGCAGAAAAAGGCCACAAAAACGGGTGGGCTATAGCCTTGGGGGGTGGGGCTGGCCTACTTCGTCCGCCGGACTCGGAATTGCGCGAGACTTTGCGAGGCACCTCCGTGCGCCAAAAATAGGCCGCGGGGACAGCCATGCTCAAAAATACCCGCGCGATGGCCGGGGCGCCAAGTTCGTCCAGCGGAAAAAGGCCACAAAATCGGGTGGGCTATAGCCTTGGGGGGTGGGGCTGGCCAACTTCGTCCGCCGGACTCGGAATGGCACGAGACTTTGCGAGGCGCCTCCGTGTGCCAAAAATAGGCCGCGGTCACAGCCGCGCCCAAAAACACACGCCCGAAGGCCGGGGCGCCAAGTTCGTCCAGCGGAAAAAGGCCACAAAAACGGGTGGGCTCTAGCCTTGGGGGGTGGGGCTGGCCAACTTCGTCCGCCGGACTCGGAATGGCGAGAGACTTTGCGAGGCGCCTCCGTGTGCCAAAAATAGGCCGCGGGCACAGCCGCGCCCAAAAATACCCGCCCGAAGGCCGGGGCGCCAAGTTCGTCCAGCGGAAAAAGGCCACAACAACGGGTGGGCTCTAGCCTTGGGGGGTGGGGCTGGCCAACTTCGTCCGCCGGACTCGGAATGGCGCGAGACTTTGCGAGGCACCTCCGTGTGCCACAAATAGGCCACGGGCACAGCCGCGCCCAAAAATACCCTCCCGAAGGCCGGGGCGCCAAGTTCGTCCAGCGGAAAAAGGCCACAAAAACGGGTGGTCTATAGCCTTGGTGGGTGGGGCTGGCCAACTTCATCCGCCAGACTCGGAATGGCGCAAGACTTTGCGAGGCGCCTCCGTGTGCCAAAAATAGGCCGCGGGCACAGCCGCGCCCAAAAATACCCGCCCGAAGGCCGGGGCGCCAAGTTCGTCCAGGGGAAAAAGGCCACAAAAACGGGTGGGCTATAGCCTTGGGGGTTGGGGCTTGCCAACTTCGTCCGCCGGACTCGGAATGGCGCGAGACGTTGCGAGGTACCTCCATGTGCCAAAAATAGGCCGCGGGCACAGCCGTGCCCAAAAATACCCGCCCGATGGCCGGGGCGCCAAGTTCGTCCAGCAGAAAAAGGCCACAAAAACGGGTGGGCTATAGCCTTGGGGGGTGGGGCTGGCCTACTTCGTCCGCCGGACTCGGAATGGCGCGAGACTTTGCGAGGCACCTCCGTGTGCCAAAAATAGGCCGCGGGAACAACGCGGGCACAGCCGCGCCCAAAAATACCCGCCCGAAGGCCGGGGCGCCAAGTTCGTCCAGCGGAAAAAGGCCACAAAAACGGGTGGGCTATAGCCTTGGGGGGTGGGGCTGGCCAACTTCGTCCGCCGGACTCGGAATGGCGCGAGACTTTGCGAGGCGCCTCCGTGTGCCAAAAATAGGCCGCGGGCACAGCCGCGCCCAAAAATACCCGCCAAGGCCGGGCGCCAAGTTCGTCCCAGCGGAAAAAGGCCACAAAAATGGGTGGGCTATAGCCTTGGGGGTGGGGCTGGCCAACTGTCCCGCCGGACTCGGAATGGCACGAGACTTTGCGAGGCGCCTCCGTGTGCCAAATATAGGCCGCGGGCACAGCCGCGCCCAAAAATACCCGCCCGAAGGCCGGGGCGCCAAGTTCGTCCAGCGGAAAAAAGCCACAAAAACGGGTGGGCTCTAGCCTTGGGGGGTGGGGCTGGCCCACTTCGTCCGCCGGAATCGGAATGGTGCGAGACTTTGCGAGGCACCTCCGTGTGTCAAAAATAGGCCGCGGGCACAGCCGCGCCCAAAAATACCCGCCCGAAGGCCGGGCGCCAAGTTCGTCCAGCGGAAAAAGGCCACAAAAACGGGTGGGCTATAGCCTTGGGGGGTGGGGCTGGCCAACTTCGTCTGCCTGACTCGGAATGGCGCGAGACTTTGCGAGGTGACTACGTGTGCCAAATATAGGCCGCGGGGATAGCCGCACCAAAAAATACCCGCCCGAAGGCCGGGGCGGCAAGTTCGTCCAGCGGAAAAAGGCCACAAAAACGGGTGGGCTATAGCCTTGGGGGGTGGGGCTGGCCAACTTCGTCCGCCGGACTCGGAATGGCGCCAGACTTTGCGAGGCGCCTCCGTGTGACAAAAATAGGCCGCGGCCACAGCCGCGCCAAAAAATACCCGCCCGAAGGCCGGGGCGCCAAGTTCGTCCAGCAGAAAAAGGCCACAAAAACGGGTGGGCTATAGCCTTGGGGGGTGGGGCTGGCCAACTTCGTCCGCCGGACTCGGAATGGCGCGAGACTTTGCGAGGCGCCTCCGTGTGCCAAAAATAGGCCGCGGTCAGAGCCGCGCCCAAAAATAGCCGCCCGAAGGCCGGGGCGCCAAGTTCGTCCAGCGGAAAAAGGCCACAAAAACGGGTGGCCTATAGCCTTGGGGGGTGGGGCTGGCCAACTTCGTCCGCCGGACTCGGAATGGCACGAGACTTTGCGAGGCGCCTCCGTGTGCCAAAAATAGGCCGCGGGTACAGCCGCGCCCAAAAATACCCGCCCTAAGGCCGGGGCGCCAAGTTCGTCCAGCGGAAAAAGGCGACAAAAAAGGGTGGGCTCTAGCCTTGGGGGGTGGGGCTGGCCAACTTCGTCCGCCGGACTCGGAATTGCGCGAGACTTTGCGAGGCACCTCCGTGTGCCAAAAATAGGCCGCGGGCACAGCCGCGCCCAAAAATACCCGCCCGAAGGCCGGGGCGCCAAGTTCGTCCAGCGGAAAAAGGCCACAAAAACGGGTGGTCTATAGCCTTGGTGGGTGGGGCTGGCCAACTTCGTCTGCCGGACTCGGAATGGCGCGAGACTTTGCGAGCAACCTCCGTGCGCCAAAAATAGGCCGCGGGGACAGCCACGCTCAAAAATACCCGCGCGATGGCCGGGGCGCCAAGTTCGTCCAGCGGAAAAAGGCCACAAAATCGGGTGGGCTATAGCCTTGGGGGGTGGGGCTGGCCAACTTCGTCCGCCGGACTCGGAATGGCACGAGACTTTGCGAGGCGCCTCCGTGTGCCAAAAATAGGCCGCGGGCCCAGCCCCGCCTAAAGTTACCCGCCCGACGGCCGGGGCGCCAAGTTCGTCCAGCGGAAAAAGGCCACAACAACGGGTGGGCTCTAGCCTTGGGGGGTGGGGCTGGCCAACTTCGTCCGCCGGACTCGGAATGGCGCGAGACTTTGCGAGGCACCTCCGTGTGCCACAAATAGGCTGCGGGCACAGCCGCGCCCAAAAATACCCACCCGAAGGCCGGGGCGCCAAGTTCGTCCAGCGGAAAAAGGCCACAAAAACGGGTGGTCTATAGCCTTGGTGGGTGGGGCTGGCCAACTTCATCCGCCAGACTCGGAATGGCGCAAGACTTTGCGAGGCGCCTCCGTGTGCCAAAAATAGGCCGCGGGCACAGCCGCGCCCAAAAATACCCGCCCGAAGGCCGGGGCGCCAAGTTCGTCCAGCGGAAAAAGGCCACAAAAACGGGTGGGCTATAGCCTTGGGGGGTGGGGCTGGCCAACTTTGTCCACCGGACTCGGAATGGCGCGAGACTTTGCGAGGCGCCTCCGTGTGCCAAAAATAGGCTGCGGGCAAAGCCGCGCCCAAAAATACCCGCCCGAAGGCCGGGGCGCCAAGTTCGTCCAGCGGAAAAAGGCCACAAAAACGGGTGGGCTATAGCCTTGGGGGGTGGGGCTGGCCAACCCATCCGCCGGACTTGGAATGGCGCGAGACTTTGCGAGGCACCTCCGTGAGCCAAAATATGCCGCAAACACAGCCGCTTAAAAATACCCGCCCAAGGCCGGGCGCCAAGTTCGTCCAGCGGAAAAAGGCCACAAAACGGGTGGGCTATAGCCTTGGGGGTGGGGGCTGGCCAACTGGTCCGCCGGACTCAGAATGGCGCGAGACTTTGCGAGGCGCCTCCGTGTGCAAAAAATAGGCATGGGCACAGCTGCGCCTAAAAATACCCACCCGAAGGCCGGGCGCCAAGTTCGTCCAGCGGAAAAAGGCCACAAAAACGGGTGGGCTATAGCCTTGGGGGTGGGGCTGGCCAACTTCAATCGCGGACTCGGAATGGCACGAGACTTTGCGAGGCGCCTCCGTGTGCCAAAAATAGGCCGCGGGCACAGCCGCGCCAAAAATACCCGCCCGAAGGCCGGGCGCCAAGTTCGTCCAGCGGAAAAGGCCACAACAACGGGTGGGCTCTAGCCTTGGGGGTGGGGCTGGCCAACCGTCCGCCGGACTCGGAATGGCGCGAGACTTTGCGAGGCACCTCCGTGTGCCACAAATAGGCTGCGGGCACAGCCGCGCCCAAAAATACCCACCCGAAGGCCGGGGCGCCAAGTTCGTCCAGCGGAAAAAGGCCACAAAAACGGGTGGTCTATAGCCTTGGTGGGTGGGGCTGGCCAACTTCATCCGCCAGACTCGGAATGGCGCGAGACTTTGCGAGCAACCTCCGTGCGCCAAAAATAGGCCGCGGGGACAGCCACGCTCAAAAATACCCGCGCGATGGCCGGGGCGCCAAGTTCGTCCAGCGGAAAAAGGCCACAAAATCGGGTGGGCTATAGCCTTGGGGGGTGGGGCTGGCCAACTTCGTCCGCCGGACTCGGAATGGCACGAGACTTTGCGAGGCGCCTCCGTGTGCCAAAAAAGGGCCAGGCACAGCCGCGCCCAAAAAAACCCGCCCCAAGGCCGGGACGCCCAGTTCGTCCAGCGGAAAAAGGCCCCAAAAATGGGTGGGCTCTAGCCTTGGGGGGTGGGGCTGGCCAACATAGTCCGCCGGACTCGGAAAGGCACAAGACTTTGCGAGGCACCTCCGTGTGCCACCAATAGGCTGCGGGCACAGCCGCGCCCAAAAATACCCACCCGAAGGCCGGGGCGCCAAGTTCGTCCAGCGGAAAAGTCCACAAAAACGGGTGGTCTATAGCCTTGGTGGGTGGGGCTGGCCAACTTCATCCGCCAGACTCGGAATGGCGCAAGACTTTGTGATGCGCCTTCGTGTGCCAAAAAAATAGGCCGCGGCACAGCCGCGCCCAAAATACCCGCCCGAAGGCCGGGCGCCAAGTTCGTCCAGCGGAAAAAGGCCACAAAACGGGTGGGCTATAGCCTTGGGGGTGGGGCTGGCCAACTTTGTCCACCGGACTCGGAATGGCGCGAGACTTTGCGAGGCGCCTCCGTGCTGTAAAAAAATAGGCTGCGGGCAAAGCCGCGCACAAAAATACCCGCCCGACGGCCGGGGCGCCAAGTTCGCCCAGCGGAAAAAGGCCACAAAAACGGGTGGGCTATAGCCTTGGGGGGTGGGGCTGGCCAACTTCGTCCGCCGGACTTGGAATGGCGCGAGACTTTGCGAGGCACCTCCGTGAGCCAAAAATATGCCGCAAACACAGCCGCGCCAAAAAATACCCGCCCGAAGGCCGGGGCGCCAAGTTCGTCCAGCGGAAAAAGGCCACAAAAACGGGTGGGCTATAGCCTTGGGGGGTGGGGCTGGCCAACTTCGTCCGCCGGACTCAGAATGGCGCGAGACTGCAGGCGCCTCCGTGTGCAAAAAAATAGGCCGCGGGCACAGCTGCGCCAAAAATACCCCCCCCAGGGCCGGGCGCGAAGTTTGTCCAGCGGAAAAAGGCCACAAAAACGGGTGGGCTATAGCCTTGGGGGGTGGGGCTGGCCAACTTCGTCCACCGGACTCGGAATGGCGCGAGACTTTGCGAGGCGCCTCCGTGTGCCAAAAATAGGCTTCGGGCACAGCCGCGCCCAAAAATACGTGCCCGAAGGCCGGGGCGCCAAGTTCGTCCAGCGGAAAAAGGCCACAAAAACGGGTGGGCTATAGCCTTGGGGGGTGGGGCTGGCCAACTTCGTCCGCCGGACTCGGAATGGCGCGAGACTTTGCGAGGTGCCTCCATGTGCCAAAATAGGCCGCGGGCACAGCCGCGCCCAAAATACCCGCCCGAAGGCCGGGCGCCAAGTTCGTCCCAGCGGAAAAAGGCCACAAAACGGGTGGGCTATAGCCTTGGGGGTGGGGCTGGCCAACTTCGTCCGCGGACTTGGAATGGCGCGAGACTTTGGGAGGCACCTCCGTGAGCCAAAAAAATAGGCCGCGGACACAGCCACAAAAAATACCCGCCCAAGGCCGGGCGCCAAGTTCGTCCAGCGGAAAAGGCCACAAAACGGGTGGGCTATAGCCTTGGGGGTGGGGCTGGCCAACTTCGTCCGCGGACTCAGAATGGCGCGAGACTTTGCGAGGCGCCTCCGTGTGCCAAAAATAGGCCAGGGCAAAGCCGCGCCCAAAAATACCCGCCCGAAGGCCGGGCGCCAAGTTCGCCCAGCGGAAAAAGGCCACAAAACGGGTGGGCTATAGCCTTGGGGGTGGGGCTGGCCAACTTCGTCCGCGGACTCAGAATGGCGCGAGACTTTACGAGGCGCCTCCGTGTGCCAAAAATAGGCCACGGCACAGCTGCGCCAAAAATACCCCGCCCGAAGGCCGGGCGCCAAGTTCGTCCAGCGGAAAAAGGCCACAAAAACGGGTGGGCTATAGCCTTGGGGGTGGGGATGGCCAACTTCGTCCGCCGGACTCGGAATGGCGCGAGACTTTGCGAGGCGCCTCCGTGTGCCAAAAATAGGCTGCGGGCACAGCCGCGCCCAAAAATACGTGCCCGAAGGCCGGGGCGCCAAGTTCGTCCAGCGGAAAAAGGCCACAAAAACGGGTGGGCTATAGACTTGGGGGGTGGGGCTGGCCAACTTCGTCCGCCGGACTCGGAATGGCGTGAGACTTCGCGAGGCGCCTCCGTGTGCCAAAAATAGGCCGCGGGCACAGCCGCGCCCAAAAAGACCCGCCCGAAGGCCGGGGCGCCAAGTTCGTCCAGCGGAAAAAGGCCACAAAAACGGGTGGGCTATAGCCTTGGGGGGTGGGGCTGGCCAACTTCGTCCGCCGGACTTGGAATGGCGCGAGACTTTGCGAGGCACCTCCGTGAGCCAAAAATAGGCCGCGGACACAGCCGCGCCAAAAAATACCCGCCCGAAGGCCGGGGCGCCAAGTTCGTCCAGCGGAAAAAGGCCACAAAAACGGGTGGGCTATAGCCTTGGGGGGTGGGGCTGGCCAACTTCGTCCGCCGGACTCAGAATGGCGCGAGACTTTGCGAGGCGCCTCCGTGTGCCAAAAATAGGCCGCGGGCAAAGCCGCGCCCAAAAATACCCGCCCGAAGGCCGGGGCGCCAAGTTCGTCCAGCGGAAAAAGGCCACAAAAACGGGTGGGCTATACCCTTTGGGGGGTGGGGCTGGCCAACTTCGTCCGCCGGACTTGGAATGGCGCGAGACTTTGCGAGGCACCTCCGTGAGCCAAAAATAGGCCGCGGGCACAGCCGTGCCCAAAAATACCCGCCCGATGGCCGGGGCGCCAAGTTCGTCCAGCGTAAAAAGGCCACAAAATCGGGTGGGCTATAGCCTTGGGGGGTGGGGCCGGCCAACTTCGTCCGCCGGACTCGGAATGGCGCGAGACTTTGCGAGGCGCCTCCGTGTGTCAAAAATAGACAACCGGCACAGCCGCGCCGAAAAATACCAGCCCGAAGGCCGGGGCGCCAAGTTCGTCCAGCGGAAAAAGGCCACAAAAACGGGTGGGCTATAGCCTTGGGGGGTGGGGCTTGCCAACTTCGTCCGCCGGACTCGGAATGGCGCGAGACGTTGCGAGGCACCTCCGTGTGCCAAAAATAGGCCGCGGGCACAGCCGTGCCCAAAAATACCCGCCCGATGGCCGGGGCGCCAAGTTCGTCCAGCGTAAAAAGGCCACAAAATCGGGTGGGCTATAGCCTTGGGGGGTGGGGCCGGCCAACTTCGTCCGCCGGACTCGGAATGGCGCGAGACTTTGCGAGGCGCCTCCGTGTGTCAAAAATAGGCCGCGGACACAGCCGCGCCCAATAATACCCGCACGAAGGCCGGGGCGCCAAGTTCGTCCTGCGGAAAAAGGCCACAAAAACGGGTGGGCTATAGCCTTGGGGGGTGGGGCTGGCCCACTTTGTCCGCTCGGACTCGGAATGGCTCGAGACTTTGCGAGGCGCCTCCGTGTGCCAAAAATAGGCCGGGGCAAAGCCGCGCCAAAAATACCCGCCCGAAGGCCGGGCGCCAAGTTCGGCCCAGCGGAAAAGGCCCCAAAAACGGGTGGGCTATAGCCTTGGGGGGTGGGGCTGGCCAACTTCGTCCGCCGGACTCGGAATGGCGCGAGACTTTGCGAGGCGCCTCCGTGTGCCAAAAATAGGCCACGGGAACAACGCGGGCACAGCCGCGCCCAAAACTACCCACCCGAAGGCCGGGGCGCCAAGTTCGTCCAGCGGAAAAAGGCCACAAAAACGGGTGGGCTATAGCCTTGGGGGGTGGGGCTGGCCAACTTCGTCCGCCGGACTCGGAATGGCGCGAGACTTTGCGAGGCGCCTCCGTGTGCTGTAGGCCAGGCCGCGGGCACAGCCGCGCCTCAAAAATACCCGCCCGAAGGCCGGGCGCCAAGTTCGTCCCAGCGGAAAAAGGCCACAAAAACGGGTGGGCTATAGCCTTGGGGGTGGGGCTGGCCAACTTCGTCCGCCGGACTCGGAATGGCGCGAGACTTTGCGAGGCGCCTCCGTGTGCCAAAAATAGACAACTGGGCACAGCCGCGCCCAAAATACCCGCCCGAAGGCCGGGCGCCAAGTTCGTCCAGCGGAAAAAGGCCACAAAAACGGGTGGGCTATAGCCTTGGGGGTGGGGCTGGCCAACTTCGTCCGCCGGGACTCGGAATGGCGCGAGACTTTGCGAGGCGCCTCCGTGTGCCAAAAATAGGCCGCGGGCACAGCCGCGCCCAAAAATACCGCCCCCGAAGGCCGGGCGCCAAGTTCGTCCCAGCGGAAAAGGCCACAAAACGGGTGGGCTATAGCCTTGGGGGTGGGGCTGGCCAACTTCGTCCGCCGGACTTGGAATGGCGCGAGACTTTGCGAGGCACCTCCGTGAGGCGAGAATAGGCCGCGGGACCAGCCGCGCCAAAAATACCCGCCCCGAAGGCCGGGCGCCAAGTTCGTCCCAGCGGAAAAAGGCCACAAAACGGGTGGGCTATAGCCTTGGGGGTGGGGCTGGCCAACTTCGTCCGCCGGACTCGGAATGGCGCGAGACTTTGCGAGGCGCCCCGTGTGCAAAAATAGGCCGCGGGCACAGCCACGCCTAAAAATACCCGCCCGAAGGCCGGGCGCCAAGTTCGCCCAGCGGAAAAAGGCCACAAAAACGGGTGGGCTATAGCCTTGGGGGTGGGGCTGGCCAACCACCCGCCGGACTCGGAATGGCGCGAGACTTTGCGAGGCGCCTCCGTGTGCCAAAAATAGGCCGCGGGCAAAGCCGCGCCCAAAAATACCCGCCCGAAGGCCGGGGCGCCAAGTTCGCCCAGCGGAAAACGCCAACAAAAACGGGTGGACTATAGCCTTGGGGGGTGGGGCTGGCCAACTTCGTCCGCCGGACTCGGAATGGCGCGAGACTTTGCGAGGCGTCTCCGTGTGCCAAAAATAGGCCGCGGGCACAGCCGCGCCTAAAATACCCGGACGAAGGCCGGGGCGCCAAGTTCGTCCAGCGGAAAAAGGCCACAAAAACGGGTGGGCTATAGCCTTGGGGGGTGGGGCTGGCCAACTTCGTCCGCCGGACTTGGAATGGCGCGAGACTTTGCGAGGCACCTCCGTGTGCCAAAAATAGGCCGCGGGCACAGCCGCGCCCAAAATACCAGCCCGAAGGCCGGGGCGCCAAGTTCGTCCAGCGGAAAAAGGCCACAAAAACGGGTGGGCTATAGCCTTGGGGGGTGGGGCTGGCCAACTTCGTCCGCCGGACTCGGAATGGCGCGAGACTTTGCGAGGCGCCTCCGTGTGCCAAAAATAGACAACCGGCACAGCCGCGCCGAAAAATACCTGCCCGAAGGCCGGGGCGCCAAGTTCGTCCAGCGGAAAAAGGCCACAAAAACGGGTGGGCTATAGCCTTGGGGGGTGGGGCTGGCCAACTTCGTCCGCCGGACTCGGAATGGCGCGAGACGTTGCGAGGCACCTCCGTGTGCCAAAAATAGGCCGCGGGCACAGCCGCGCCCAAAAATACCCGCCCGAAGGCCGGGGCGCCAAGTTCGTCCAGCGTAAAAAGGCCACAAAAACGGGTGGGCTATAGCCTTGGGGGGTGGGGCTGGCCAACTTCGTCCGCCGGACTCGGAATGGCGCGAGACTTTGCGAGGCGCCTCCGTGTCGCAAAATAAGGCCGCTGGCACAGCCGCGCCCAATAAACCCGCCCGAAGGCCGGGGCGCCAAGTACGTCCAGCGGAGATAGGCCACAAAACGGGTGGGCTATAGCCTTGGGGGTGGGGCTGGCCCACTTCGTCCGCCGGGACTCGGAATGGCGCGAGACTTTGCGAGGCGCCTCCGTGTGCCAAAATAGGCCAAGGGCACAGCCGCGCCCAAAAATACCCGCCCAAGGCCAGGCGCCAAGTTCGTTCCAGCAGCGGAAAAAGGCAACAAAAACGGGTGGGCTATAGCCTTGGGGGGTTGGGCTGGCCAACTTCGTCCGCCGGACACGGAATGGCGCGAGACTTTGCGAGGCACCTCCATGTGCCAAAAATAGGCCACGGGCACAGCCGCGCCAAAAATACCGCCCAAGGCCGGGCGCCAAGTCTGGCCCAGCGGAAAAAGGCCACAAAAACGGGTGGGCAATAGCCTTGGGGGGTGGGGCTGGCCAACTTCGTCCGCCGGACTTGGAATGGCGTGAGACTTTGCGAGGCACCTCCGTGTGTCAAAAATAGGCCGCGCCCAAAAATACCCGCCCGAAGGCCGGGGCGCCAAGTTCGTCCAGCGGAAAAAGGCCACAAAAACGGGTGGGCTATAGCCTTGGGGGGTGGGGCTGGCCAACTTCGTCCGCCGGACTCGGAATGGCGCGAGACTTTGCGAGGCACCTCCGTGTGCCAAAAATAGGCCGCGGGCACAGCCGCGCCCAAAATACCCGCCCGAAGGCCGGGGCGCCAAGTTCGTCCAGCGGAAAAAGGCCACAAAAACGGGTGGGCTATAGCCTTGGGGGTGGGGCTGGCCAACTTCGTCCGCCGGACTCGGAATGGCGCGAGACTTTGCGAGTCGCCTCCGTGCTGGGGGCTGCATAGGCCGGGCACAGCCGCGCCCAAAAATCCCCGCCCTATGGCGGGGGCGCCATGTTCGTCCCGCGTAAAATGGCCAAAAAACGGGGTGGGCTATCGCCTTGGGGGTGGGGCTGGCCAACTTCGTCCGCCGGACTCGGAATGGCGCGAGACTTTGCGAGGCGCCTCCGTGTGCAAATATAGGCCGCGGGCACAGCCGCGCCCAAAAATACCCGCCCGAAGGCCGGGGCGCCAAGTTCGTCCAGCGGAAAAAGGCCACAAAAACGGGTGGGCTATAGCCTTGGGGGGTGGGGCTGGCCAACATTGTCCGCCGGACTCGGAATGGCGCGAGACTTTGCGAGGCACCTCCGTGTGCCAAAAATAGGCCGCGGGCACAGCCGCGCCCAAAATACCCGCCCGAAGGCCGGGGCGCCAAGTTCGTCCAGCGGAAAAAGGCCACAAAAACGGGTGGGCTATAGCCGGGGGGGGTGGGGCTGGCCAACTTCGTCCGCCGGACTCGGCATGGCGCGCGACGTTGCGAGGGCACCTCCGTGTGCCAAAAAAAGGCCATGGGCACAGCCGCGCCCAAAAATACCCGCCCGAAGGCCGGGGCGCCAAGTTCGTCCAGCGGAAAAAGGCCACAAAAACGGGTGGGCTATAGCCTTGGGGGGTGGGGCTGGCCAACTTCGTCCGCCGGACTCGGAATGGCGCGAGACTTTGCGAGGCGCCTCCGTGTGCCAAAAATAGGACGCGGGCACAGCCGCGCCAAAAATACCCGCCCGAAGGCCGGGGCGCCAAGTTCGTCCAGCGGAAAAAGGCCACAAAAACGGGTGGGCTATAGCCTTGGGGGGTGGGGCTGGCCAACTTCGTCCGCCGGACTCGGAATGGCGCGAGACTTTGCGAGGCACCTCCGTGTGCCAAAAATAGGCCACGGGCACAGCCGCACCCAAAAATACCCGCCCGAAGGCCGGGGCGCCAAGTTCGTCCAGCGGAAAAAGGCCACAAAAACGGGTGGGCTATAGCCTTCGGGGGTGGGGCAGGCCAACTTTGTCCGCCGGACTCGGAATGGCGCGAGACTTTGCGAGGCGCCTCCGTGTGCCTAGGCCAGCGGGCACAGCCGCGCCCAAAAATCCCCGCCCGAAGGCCGGGGCGCCAAGTTCGTCCAGCGGAAAAAGGCCACAAAAACGGGTGGGCTATAGCCTGGGGGGGTGGGGCCGGCCCACTTCGTCCGCCGGACTCGGAATGGCGCGAGACTTTGCGAGGCGCCTCCGTGTGCCAAAAATAGGCCGCAGGCACAGCCTCGCCCAAAAATACCCGCCCGAAGGCCGTTGCGCAAAGTTCGTCCAGCGGAAAAAGGCCACAAAACGGGTGGGCTATAGCCTTGGGGGTGGGGCTGGCCAACTTCGTCCGCCGGACTCGGAATGGCGCGAGACTTTTTGAGGCGCCCCGTGTGCCAAAAATAGGCCAGCGGCACAGCCGCACCTAAAATACCCGCCCAAGGCCGGGCGCCAAGTTCGTCCAGCGGAAAAAGACCACAAAAACGGGTGGGCTATAGCCTTTGGGGTGGGGCAGGCCAACTTCGTCCGACGAACTCGCAATGGCGCGAGACTATGCAAGGCGCCTCCGTGTGCCAAAATAGGCCTCGGGCACAGCCAGCCGCCCAAAAATACCCGCCCGAAGGCCGGGCGCCAAGTTCGCCCAGCGCGGAAAGGCCACAAAAACGGGTGGGCTATAGCCTTGGGGGTGGGGCTGGCCAACTCGTCCGCCGGACTCGGAATGGCGCGAGACTTTGCGAGGCGCCTCCGTGTGCAAAAAATAGGCCGCGGGCACAGCCGCGCCCAAAAATACCCGCCCGAAGGCCGGGGCGCCAAGTTCGTCCAGCGGAAAAAGGCCACAAAAACGGGTGGGCTATAGCCTTGGGGGGTGGGGCTGGCCAACTTCGTCCGCCGGACTCGGAATGGCGCGAGACTTTGCGAGGCGCCTCCGTGCTGCCAAATAGGCCGCGGGCACAGCCGCGCCCAAAAATACCCGCCCGAAGGCCGGGCGCCAAGTTCGGTCCAGCGGAAAAAGGCCACAAAACGGGTGGGCTATAGCCTTGGGGGTGGGGGATGGCCACCTTCGTCCGCCGGACTCGGAATGGCGCGAGACTTTTGCGAGGCGCCTCCGTGTGCCAAAAATAGGCCATGGGCACAGCCGCGACCAAAACTACCCGCCCTAAGGCCGGGGCGCCAAGTTCGGCCAGCGGAAAAAGGCCACAAAAACGGGTGGGCTATAGCCTTGGGGGGTGGGGCTGGCCAACTTTGTCCGCCGGACTCGGAATGGCGCGAGACTTTGCGAGGCACCTCCGTGTGCCAAAAATAGGCCGCGGGCACAGCCGCGCCCAAAAATACCCGCCCGAAGGCCGGGGCGCCAAGTTCGTCCAGCGGAAAAAGGCCACAAAAACGGGTGGGCTATAGCCTTGGGGGGTGGGGCTGGCCAACTTCGTCCGCCAGAATGGCGCGAGACATTGCGAGACGCCTCCGTGTGCCAAAAGGTGCCTCACAGTGCGCCAAAAAATACCCAGCCCGCCAAGGCCGGGCGCCAAGTTCACCCCAGCGGAAAAAGGCCACAAAACGGGTGGGCTATAGCCTTGGGGGTGGGGCTGGCCAACTTCGTCCGCCTGGACTCGGAATGGCGCGAGACTTTGCGAGGCGCCTCCGTGTGCCAAAAATAGCCGCGGGGCACAGCCGCGCCCAAAAATACCCTCCCGAAGGCCGGGGCGCCAAGTACGACCAGCGGAAAAAGGCAAAAAAAAGGGTGGGCTATAGCCTTGGGGGGGGGGCTGGCCCACTTAGTCAACCGGACTCGGAATGGCGCGAGACTTTGCGAGGCGCCTCCATGTGGCCAAAATAGGCACGGGCACAGCCGCGCCCAAAAATAACCGCCCGAAGGCCGGGGCGCAAGTTCGTCCAGCGGAAAAAGGCCACAAAAACGGGTGGGCTATAGCCTTGGGGGGTGGGGCTGGCCAACTTCATCCGCCGGACTCGGAATGGCGCGAGACTTTGTGAGGCGCCTCCGTGTACAAAATAGGCCATGGGCACAGCCGCGCCCAAAAATACCCGCCCGAAGGCCGGGGCGCCAAGTTCGTCCAGCGGAAAAAGGCCACAAAAACGGGTGGGCTATAGCCTTGGGGGGTGGGGCTGGCCAACTTCGTCCGCCGGACTCGGAATGGCGCGAGACTTTGCGAGGCACCTCCGTGTGCCAAAAATAGGCCGCGGGCACAGCCGCGCCCAAAAATACCCGCCTGAAGGCCGGGGCGCCAAGTTCGTCCAGCGGAAAAAGGCCACAAAAACGGGTGGGCTATAGCCTTGGGGGGTGGGGCTGGCCAACTTCGTCCGCCGGACTCGGAATGGCGCGAGACTTTGCGAGGAGCCTCCGAGTGCCACGTGTAGGCCGCGGGCGCAGCCGCGCCCAAAAATAACCGCCCGAAGGCCGGGCGCCAAGTTCGGCCCAGCGGAAAAGGCCACAAAAACGGGTGGGCTTTAGCCTTGGGGGGTGGGGCTGGCCAAGTTCGTCCGCCGGACTCGGAATGGAGCGAGACTTTGCGAGGCGCCTCCGTGTGCCAAAAATAGGCCGCGGGCACAGCCGCGCCCAAAAATACCCGCCCGAAGGCCGGGTCGCCAAGTTCGTCCAGCGGAAAAAGGCCACAAAAACGGGTGGGCTATAGCCTTGGGGGGTGGGGCTGGCCAACTTCGTCCGCCGGACTCGGAATGGCGCGAGACTTTGCGAGGCGCCTCCGTGTGCCAAAATAGGCCGCGGGCACAGCCACGCCCAAAAATACCCGCCCGAAGGCCGGGGCGCCAAGTTCGTCCAGCGGAAAAAGGCCACAAAAACGGGTGGGCTATAGCCTTGGGGGGTGGGGCTGGCCAACTTCATCCGCCGGACTCGGAATGGCGCGAGACTTTGCGAGGTGCCTCCGTGTGCCAAAATAGGCTCACAGCCCCGCCCAAAAATACCCGCCCGAAGGCCGGGGCGCCAAGTTCGTCCAGCGGAAAAAGGCCACAAAAACGGGTGGGCTATAGCCTTGGGGGGTGGGGCTGGCCAACTTCGTCCGCCGGACTCGGAATGGCGCGAGACTTTGCGAGGCGCCTCCGTGTGCCAAAAATAGGCCGCGGGCACAGCCGCGCCCAAAAATACCCGCCCGAAGGCCGGGGCGCCAAGTTCGTCCAGCGGAAAAAGGCCACAAAAACGGGTGGGCTATAGCCTTGGGGGGTGGGGCTGGCCAACTTCGTCCGCCGGACTCGGAATGGCGCGCGACTTTGCGAGGCTGCTCCGTGTGCCAAAAATAGGCCGCGGGGCACAGCCGCGTCCAAAAATACCCGCCCGAAGGCCGGGGCGCCAAGTTCGTCCAGCGGACAAAGGCAACAAAAACGGGTGGGCTATAGCCTTGGGGGGTGGGGCTGGCCACCTTCGTCCGCCGGACTCGGAATGGCGCGAGACTTTGCGAGGCGCCTCCGTGGGCCAAAATAGGCCGCGGGCACAGCCGCGCCCAAAAATACCCGCCCGAAGGCCGGGGCGCCAAGTTCGTCCAGCGGAAAAAGGCCACAAAAACGGGTGGGCTATAGCCTTGGGGGGTGGGGCTGGCCAACTTTGTCCGCCGGACTCGGAATGGCGCGAGACTTTGCGAGGCGCCTCCGTGTGCCAAAAATAGGCCACGGGCACAGCCGCGCCCAAAAATACCCGCCCGAAGGCCGGGGCGCCAAGTTCGTCCAGCGGAAAAGGCCACAAAAACGGGTGGGCTATAGCCTTGGGGGGTGGGGCTGGCCAACTTCGTCCGCCGGACTCGGAATGGCGCGAGACTTTACGTGGCGCCTCCGTGTGCCAAAAATAGGCCGTGGGCACAGCCGCGCCTAAAAATACCGGCCCGAAGGCCGGGGCGCCAAGTTCGTCCAGCGGAAAAAGGCCACAAAAACGGGTGGGCTATAGCCTTGGGGGGTGGGGCTGGCCAACTTCGTCCGCCGGACTCGGAATGGCGCGAGACTTTGCGAGGCGCCTCCGTGTGCCAAAAATAGGCCGCGGCACAGCCGCGCCCAAAAATACCCGCCCGAAGGCCGGGGCGCCAAGTTCGTCCAGCGGAAAAAGCCACAAAAACGGGTGGGCTATAGCCTTGGGGGGTGGGTTGGCCAACTTTGTCCGCCGGACTCGGAATGGCGCGAGACTTTGCGAGGCACCTCCGTGTGCCAAAAATAGGCCACGGGCACAGCCGCGCCCAAAAATACCCGCCCGAAGGCCGGGGCGCCAAGTTCGTCCAGCGGAAAAAGGCCACAAAAACGGGTGGGCTATAGCCTTGGGGGGTGGGGCTGGCCAACTTTGTCCGCCGGACTCGGAATGGCGCGAGACTTTGCGAGGCACCTCCGTGTGCCAAAAAATAGGCCGCGGGCACAGCCGCGCCCAAAAATACCCGCCCGAAGGCCGGGGCGCCAAGTTCGTCCAGCGGAAAAAGGCCACAAAAACGGGTGGGCTATAGCCTTGGGGGGTGGGGCTGGCCAACTTCGTCCGCCGGACTCGGAATGGCGCGAGACTTTGCGAGGCGCCTCCGTGTGCCAAAAATAGGCCGCGGCACAGCCGCGCCCAAAAATACCCACCCGAAGGCCGGGGCGCCAAGTTCGTCCAGCGCAAAAGGCCACAAAAACGGGTGGGCTATAGCCTTGGGGGGTGGGGCTGGCCAACTTTGTCCGCCGGACTCGGAATGGCGCGAGACTTTGCGAGGCACCTCCGTGTGCCAAAAATAGGCCGCGGGCACAGCCGCGCCCAAAAATACCCGCCCGAAGGCCGGGCGCCAAGTTCGTCCAGCGGAAAAAGGCCACAAAAACGGGTGGGCTATAGCCTTGGGGGGTGGGGCTGGCCAACTTTGTCCGCCGGACTCGGAATGGCGCGAGACTTTGCGAGGCACCTCCGTGTGCCAAAAATAGGCCACGGGCACAGCCGCGCCCAAAAATACCCGCCCGAAGGCCGGGGCGCCAAGTTCGTCCAGCGGAAAAAGGCCACAAAAACGGGTGGGCTATAGCCTTGGGGGGTGGGGCTGGCCAACTTCGTCCGCCGGACTCGGAATGGCGCGAGACTTTGCGAGGCGCCTCCGTGTGCCAAAAATAATATTCGGGCACAGCCGCGCCAAAAAATACCCGCCCGAAGGCCGGGCGCCAAGTTCGTCCAGCGGAAAAAGGCCACAAAACGGGTGGGCCATAGCCTGGGGTGGTCGGGCTGGCCAACTTCGTCCGCCGGACTCGGAATGGAGCGAGACTTTGCGAGGCGCCTCCGTGTGCAAAATATCGGCCGTGGGCACAGCCGCGCCAAAAAATACCCGCCCGAAGGCCGGGCGCCAAGTTCGTCCAGCGGTAAAAGGCCACAAAAACGGGTGGGCTATAGCCTTGGGGGTGGGGCTGGCCAACTTCCCGCCGGACTCGGAATGGCGCGAGACTTTGCGAGGCACCTCCGTGTGCCAAAAATAGGCCGCGGGCACAGCCGCGCCCAAAAATACCCGCCCGAAGGCCGGGGCGCCAAGTTCGTCCAGCGGAAAAAGGCCACAAAAACGGGTGGGCTATAGCCTCGGGGGGTGGGGCTGGCCAACTTCGTCCGCCGGGCTCGGAATGGCGCGAGACTTTGCGAGGTGCCTCCGTGTGCCAAAAATAGGCCGCGGGCACAGCCGCTCCCAAAAATACCCGCCCGAAGGCCGGGGCGCCAAGTTCGTCCAGCGGTAAAAGGCCACAAAAACGGGTGGGCTATAGCGTGGGGGGGGGGGGCTGGCCAACTTTCCCGCCGGACTCGGAATGGCGCGAGACTTTGCGAGGCGCGTGCGTGTGGCAAAAATAGGCCGCGGGCACAGCCGCGCCCAAAAATACCCGCCCGAAGGCCGGGGCGCCAAGTTCGTCCAGCGGTAAAAGGCCACAAAAACGGGTGGGCTATAGCCTTGGGGGGTGGGGCTGGCCTACTTCGTCCGCCGGACTCGGAATGGCGCGAGAATTTGCGAGGCGTCTCCGTGTGCCAAAAAAAGCTACAGGCACAGCCGCGCCCAAAAATACCCGCCCGAAGGCCTGGGCGCCAAGTTCGTCCAGCGGAAAAAGGCCACAAAAACGGGTGGGCAATAGCCTTGGGGGGTGGGGCTGGCCAACTTCGTCCGCCGGACTCGGAATGGCGCGAGACTTTGCGAGGCGCGTCCGTGTGGCAAAAATAGGCCGCGGGCACAGCCGCGCCCAAAAATACCCGCCCGAAGGCCGGGGCGCCAAGTTCGTCCCAGCGGAAAAAGGCCACAAAAACGGGTGGGCTATAGCCTTGGGGGTGGGGCTGGCCAACTTCGTCCGCCGGACTCGGAATGGCGCGAGACTTTGCGAGGCGCCTCCGTGTGCCAAAATAGGCCGCGGGCACAGCCGCGCCAAAAATACCCGCCCGAAGGCCGGGCGCCAAGTTCGTCCAGCGGAAAAAGGCCACAAAAACGGGTGGGCTATAGCCTTGGGGGTGGGGCTGGCCAACTTCGTCCGCCGGGACTCGGAATGGCGCGAGACTTTGCGAGAGGCGCCTCCGTGTGCCAAAATAGGCCATGGGGCACAGCCGCGCCCAAAAATACCCGCCCGAAGGCCGGGCGCCAAGTTCGCCCAGCGGAAAAAGGCCACAAAACGGGTGGGCTATAGCCTTGGGGGTGGGGCTGGCCAACTTCGTCCGCCGGACTCGGAATGGCGCGAGACTTTGCGAGGCACCTCCGTGTGCCAAAAAATAGGCCACGGGCACAGCCGCGCCTAAAAATACCCCGCCCGAAGGCCGGGCGCCAAGTTCGCCCAGCAGCGAAAAAGGCCACAAAACGGGTGGGCTATAGCCTTGGGGGTGGGGCTGGCCAACTTCGTCCGCCGGACTCGGAATGGCGCAAGACTTTGCGAGGCACCTCCGTGTGCCAAAAATAGGCCGCGGGCACAGCCGCGCCTAAAAAGACCCGCCCGAAGGCCGGGCGCCAAGTTCGTCCAGCGGAAAAGGCCACAAAACGGGTGGGCTATAGCCTTGGGGGTGGGGCTGGCCAACTTCGTCCCGCCGGACTCGGAATGGCGCGAGACTTTGCGAGGCGCCTCCGTGTGCCAAAAATAGGCCGCGGGCACAGCCACACCTAAAAATACCCGCCCGAAGGCCGGGCGCCAAGTTCGCCCAGCGGAAAAAGGGCCACAAAAACGGGTGGGCTATAGCCTTGGGGTGGGGCTGGCCAACTTCTGTCCGCCGGACTCGGAATGGCGCTAGACTTTGCGAGGCTGCTCCGTGTGCCAAAAATAGGCCGCGGGCACAGCCGCGCCCAAAAATACCCGCCCGAAGGCCGGGGCGCGATCGTCGTCCCGCGGAGAAGGGCCAGAGAGTGGGGTGGGCTGTAGCGGTGGGGGGTGGGGCTGGCCAACTTCGTCCGCCGGGCGCGGGGGGGCGCGGGAGGTGGCGGGGCGCCTCGGTGTGCTGTGGCCAGGCCACGGGCACAGCCGCGCCCAAAATACCCGCCCAAGGCCGGGCGCCAAGTTCGCCCAGCGGAAAAAGGCCACAAAACGGGTGGGCTATAGCCTTGGGGGGTGGGGCTGGCCAACTTCGTCCGCCGGACTCGGAATGGCGCGAGACTTTGCGAGGGGCCTCCGTGTGCCAAAAATAGGCCGCGGGCACAGCCGCGCCCAAAAATACCCGCCCGAAGGCCGGGCCGCCAAGTTCGTCCAGCGGAAAAAGGCCACAAAAACGGGTGGGCTATAGCCTTGGGGGTGGGGCTGGCCAACTTCGTCCGCCGGACTCGGAATGGCGCGAGACTTTGCTCCGTGACGAGGTGCCTCCGTGTGCCAAAATAGGCCGCAGCCACAGCCGCCCAAAATACCCGCCCCGAAGGCCGGGCGCCAAGTTCGTCCCAGCGGAAAAAGGCCACAAAACGGGTGGGCTATAGCCTTGGGGGTGGGGCTGGCCAACTTCGTCCGCCGGACTCGGAATGGCGCGAGACTTTGCGAGGCGCCTCCGTGTGCCAAAAATAGGCCGCACAGGGCACAGCCGCGCCCAAAAATACCCGCCCGAAGGCCGGGCGCCAAGTTCGGCCCAGCGGAAAAGGCCACAAAACGGGGTGGGCTATAGCCTTGGGGGTGGGGCTGGCCAACTTCGTCCGCCGGACTCGGAATGGCGCGAGACTTTGCGAGGCGCCTCCCTCCGTGTGCCAAAAGGGCCAGCGGGCACAGCCGCGCCCAAAAATACCCGCCCGAAGGCCGGGCGCCAAGTTCGTCCCAGCGGAAAAAGGCCACAAAACGGGGTGGGCTATAGCCTTGGGGGTGGGGCTGGCCAACTCGTCCGCCGGACTCGGAATGGCGCGAGACTTTGCGAGGCGCCTCCGTGTGCCAAAATAGGCCGCGGGCACAGCCGCGCCTAAAAATACCCGCCCGAAGGCCGGGCGCCAAGTTCGCCCAGCGGAAAAAGGCCACAAAACGGGTGGGCTATAGCCTTGGGGGTGGGGCTGGCCAACTTCGTCCGCTGGACTCGGAATGGCGCGAGACTTTGCGAGGCGCCTCCGTGTGCCAAAATAGGCCACGGGCACAGCCGCGCCCAAAATACCCGCCCGAAGGCCGGGCGCCAAGTTCGGCCCAGCGGAAAAAGGCCACAAAACGGGTGGGCTATAGCCTTGGGGGGTGGGGCTGGCCAACTTCGTCCGCCGGACTCGAAATGGCGCGAGACTTTGCGAGGCGCCTCCGTGTGCCAAAATAGGCCAGCGCACAGCCGCGCCTAAAAATACCCGCCCGAAGGCCGGGCGCCAAGTTCGTCCAGCGGAAAAAGGCCACAAAACGGGTGGGCTATAGCCTTGGGGGTGGGGCTGGCCAACTTCGTCCGCCGGACTCGGAATGGCGCGAGACTTTGCGAGGCGCCTCCGTGTGCTGCCAAAATAGGCCGCGGGCACAGCCGCGCCCAAAACTACCCGCCCGAAGGCCGGGCGCCAAGTTCGGCCCAGCGGAAAAAGGCCACAAAACGGGTGGGCTATAGCCTTGGGGGGTGGGGCTGGCCAACTTCGTCCGCCGGACTCGGAATGGCGCGAGACTTTGCGAGGCACCTCCGTGTGCCAAAAAATAGGCCACGGGCACAGCCGCGCCCAAAAATACCCGCCCGACGGCCGGGGTGCCACGTTTGGCCAGCGGAAAAGGCCACAAAAACGGGTGGGCTATAGCCTTGGGGGGTGGGGCTGGCCAACTTCGTCCGCCGGACTCGGAATGGCGCGAGACTTTGCGAGGCACCTCCGTGTGCCAAAAATAGGCCGCGGCACAGCCGCGCCCAAAAATACCCGCCCGAAGGCCGGGGCGCCAAGTTCGCCCAGCGGAAAAAGGCCACAAAAACGGGTGGGCTATAGCCTTGGGGGGTGGGGCTGGCCAACTTCGTCCGCCGGACTCGGAATGGCGCGAGACGTTGCGAGGCGCCCTGTGTGCCCAAAAATAGGCCGCGGGCACAGCCGCGCCCAAAAATACCCGCCCGAAGGCCGGGTCGCCAAGTTCGCCCAGCGGAAAAAGGCCACAAAAACGGGTGGGCTATAGCCTTGGGGGGTGGGGCTGGCCAACTTCGTCCGCCGGACTCGGAATGGCGCGAGACTTTGCGAGGCGCCTCCGTGTGCCAAAAATAGGCCGCGGGGGCACAGCCGCGCCAAAAATACCCGCCCCGAAGGCCGGGCGCCAAGTTCGGCCCAGCGGAAAAAGGCCACAAAACGGGTGGGCTATACCCTTGGGGGGTGGGGCTGGCCAACTTCGTCCGCTGGACTCGGAATGGCGCGAGACTTTGCGAGGCACCTCCGTGTGCCAAAAATAGGCCACGGGCATAGCCGCGCCCAAAAATACCCGCCCGAAGGGCGGGGAGCCAAAAACCCCCGGCGGAAGAAGGCCGCAATATCGGGTGGGCTATAGCCTTGGGGGGTGGGGCTGGCCAACTTCGTCCGCCGGACTCGGAATGGCGCGAGACTTTGCGAGGCGCCTCCGTGTGCCAAAATAGGCCGCGGCACAGCCACGCCCAAAAATACCCGCCCGAAGGCCGGGGCGCCAAGTTCGTCCAGCGGAAAAAGGCCACAAAAACGGGTGGGCTATAGCCTTGGGGGGTGGGGCTGGCCAACTTTGTCCGCCGGACTCGGAATGGCGCGAGACTTTGCGAGGCGCCTCCGTGTGCCAAAAATAGGCCGCGGGCACAGCCGCGCCCAAAATACCCGCCCGAAGGCCGGGGCGCCAAGTTCGTCCAGCGGAAAAAGCCACAAAAACAGGTGGGCTATAGCCTTGGGGGCTGGGGCTGGCCAACTTCCGTCCGCCGGGACTCGGAATGGCGCGAGACTTTGCGAGGCGCCCTCCGTGTGCCAAAAATAGGTCAGCGGGCACAGCCGCGCCCAAAAAATACCCGCCCGAAGGCCGGGCGCCAAGTTCGTCCAGCGGAAAAAGGCCACAAAACGGGTGGGCTATAGCCTTGGGGTGGGGCTGGCCAACTTCGTCCGCCGGACTCGGAATGGCGCGAGACTTTGCGAGGCGCCTCCGTGTGCCAAAAATAGCCTTCACGGGCACAGCCGCGCTAAAAATACCCGCCCGAAGGCCGGGCGCCAAGTTCGTCCAGCGGAAAAAGGCCACAAAACGGGTGGGCTATAGCCTTGGGGGTGGGGCTGGCCAACTTCGTCCGCCGGACTCGGAATGGCGCGAGACTTTGCGAGGCGCCTCGTGTGCCAAAAATAGGCCGCGGGCACAGCCGCGCCAAAATAACCCGCCCGAAGGCCGGGCGCCAAGTTCCCAGCGGAAAAAGGCCACAAAAACGGTGGGCTATAGCCTTGGGGTGGGGCTGGCCAACTTCGTCCGCTGGACTCGAATGGCGCGAGACTTTGCGAGGCGCCTCCGTGCTGCCAAAAAATAGGCCAAAGGCACAGCCGCGCCCAAAAATACCCGCCCGAAGGCCGGGCGCCAAGTTCGTCCAGCGGAAAAAGGCCACAAAAACGGGTGGGCTATAGCCTTGGGGGTGGGGCTGGCCAACTTCATCCCGCTGGGACTCGGAATGGCGCGAGACTTTGCGAGGCGCCTCCGTGTGCCAAAAATAGGCCGCGGGCACAGCCGCGCCAAAAATACCCGCCCGAAGGCCGGGCGCCAAGTTCGGCCCAGCGGAAAAAGGCCACAAAACGGGTGGGCTATAGCCTTGGGGGTGGGGCTGGCCAACTTCGTCCCGCCGGAATCGGAATGGCGCGACACTTTGCGAGGCCCCTCCATGTGCCAAAATTTGCCGCCGGCACCGCCGCGCCCCAAAAATACCCGCCCAAGGCCGGGCGCCAAGTTCCCCCAGCGGAAAAAGGCCACAAAAACGGGTGGGCTATAGCCTTGGGGGTGGGGCTTGCCAAAGTCGTCCGCCGGAATCGGAAAGGCGCGAGAAGTTGCGAGGCCCCTCCGTGTGCCAAAATAGGCCGCGGGCACAGCCGCGCCCAAAAATACCCGCCCGAAGGCCGGGCGCCAAGTTCGCCCAGCGGAAAAGGCCACAAAACGGGTGGGCTATAGCCTGGGGGGTGGGGCTGGCCAACTTCGTCCGCCTGACTCGGAATGGCGCGAGACTTTGCGAGGCCCCTCCGTGGTGCCAAAAATAGGCATGGGCACAGCCGCGCCCAAAATACCCGCCCGAAGGCCGGGCGCCAAGTTCGGCCCAGCGGAAAAGGCCACAAAACGGGTGGGCTATAGCCTTGGGGTTGGGGCTGGGCAACTTCGTCCGCCGGACTCGGAATGGCGCGAGACTTTGCGAGGCGCCCTCCGTGTGCCAAAAATAGGCCGCGGGCACAGCCGCGCCTAAAAATACCCGCCCGAAGGCCGGGCGCCAAGTTCGTCCAGCGGAAAAAGGCCACAAAAACGGGTGGGCTATAGCCTTGGGGGTGGGGCTGGCCAACTTCGTCCGCCGGACTCGGAATGGCGCAAGACTTTGCGAGGCACCTCCATGTGCCAAAATAGGCATGGGGCACAGCCGCGCCTAAAAATACCCGCCCGAAGGCCGGGCGCCAAGTTCGGCCCAGCGGAAAAAGGCCACAAAACGGGTGGGCTATAGCCTTGGGGGTGGGGCTGGCCAACTTCGTCCGCCGGACTCGGAATGGCGCGAGACTTTGCGAGGCGCCCGTGTGTGCCAAAAATAGGCCGCGGGCACAGCCGCGCCCAAAATACCCGCCCGAAGGCCGGGCGCCAAGTTCGTCCAGCGGAAAAAGGCCACAAAAACGGGTGGGCTATAGCCTTGGGGGGGGGGGTTGGCCAACTTCGTCCGCCGGACTCGGAATGGCGCGAGACTTTGCGAGGCGCCTCCGTGTGCCAAAAAATTGCCGCGGTCACAGCCGCGCCCAAAAATAACCAGCCGAAGGTCGGGGCGCCAAGTTCGTCCTGCGGAAAAA
Organism: Citrus cavaleriei; assembly: GCA_030448935.1. Taxonomy (NCBI): domain Eukaryota; kingdom Viridiplantae; phylum Streptophyta; class Magnoliopsida; order Sapindales; family Rutaceae; genus Citrus; species Citrus cavaleriei. Next base: position 5,021 of record JAUJEM010000432.1, on the reverse strand, counting down.
GGCCACAAAAACGGGTGGGCTATAGCCTTGGCGGGTGGGGCTGGCCAACTTCGTCCGCCGGACTCGGAATGGCGCGAGACTTTGCGAGGCGCCTCCGTGTGCCAAAATAGGCCGCGGGGCACAGCCGCGCCAAAAATACCCGCCCGGAGGCCGGGCGCCAAGTTCGCCCCAGCGGAAAAAGGCCACAAAAACGGGTGGGCTATAGCCTTGGGGTGGGGCTGGCCAACTTCTGTCCGCCGGACTCGGAATGGCGCGAGACTTTGCGAGGTGCCTCCGTGTGCGCAAAATAGGCCACGTGCACAGCCGCGCCCAAAATACCCGCCCGAAGGCCGGGGCGCCAAGTTCGTCCAGCGGAAAAAGGCCACAAAAACGGGTGGGCTATAGCCTTGGGGGGTGGGGCTGGCCAACTTCGTCCGCCGGACTCGGAATGGCGCGAGACTTTGCGAGGCGCCTCCGTGTGCCAAAAATAGGCCACGGACACAGCCGCGCCCAAAAATACCCCACCAAAGGCCGGGGCGCCACGTGCGTCCCGCGGACACCAGCCCACAAAACGGGGGGGGCTATAGCCTTGGGGGGTGGGGCTGGCCAACTTCGTCCGCCGGACTCGGAATGGCGCGAGACTTTGCGAGGCGCCTCCGTGTGCAAAAATAGGCCGCGGGCACAGCCGCGCCCAAAAATACCCGCCCGAAGGCCGGGGCGCCAAGTTCGGCCCCAGCGGAAAAAGGCCAAAAACGGGTGGGCTATAGCCTTGGGGGTGGGGCTGGCCAACTTCGTCCGCCGGACTCGGAATGGCGCGAGACTTTGCGAGGCGCCTCCGTGTGCCAAAATAGGCCATGGGCACTGCCGGGCCCAAAAATACCCGCCCGAGGGCCGGGGCGCCAAGTTCGTCCAGCGGAAAAGGCCACAAAACGGGTGGGCTAAAGCCTTGGGGGGGTGCTGGCCAACTTCGTCCGCCGGACTCGGAATGGCGCGAGACTTTGCGAGGCGCCTCCGTGTGCCAAAATAGGCCACGGGCACAGCTGTGCCCAAAAATACCCGCCCGAAGGCCGGGGCGCCAAGTTCGTCCAGCGGAAAAAGGCCACAAAACGGGTGGGCTATAGCCTTGGGGGTGGGGCTGGCCAACTTCGTCCGCCGGACTCGGAATGGCGCGAGACTTTGCGGCGCCCCGTGTGTGCCAAAAATAGGCCACGCGCACAGCCGCGCCCAAAAATACCCGCCCGAAGGCCGGGCGCCAAGTTCGTCCAGCGGAAAAAGGCCACAAAAACGGGTGGGCTATAGCCTTGGGGGTGGGGCTGGCCAACTCGTCCGCGGACTCGGAATGGCGCGAGACTTTATGAGGGCGCCTCCGTGTGCCAAAAATAGGCCACGGGCACAGCCGCGCCCAAAAATACCCGCCCGAAGGCCGGGCGCCAAGTTCGGCCCAGCGGAAAAAGGCCACAAAACGGGTGGGCTATAGCCTTGGGGGTGGGGCTGGCCAACTTCGTCCGCCGGGACTCGGAATGGCGCGAGACTTTGCGAGGCGCCTCCGTGTGCCAAAATAGGCCGCGGGCACAGCCGCGCCAAAAATACCCGCCCGAAGGCCGGGCGCCAAGTTCGGCCCAGCGGAAAAAGGCCACAAAAACGGGTGGGCTATAGCCTTGGGGGTGGGGCGGGCCATCTTCGTCCGCCGGACTCTGAATGGCGCTAGTCTTTTCGAGGCGCCTCCGTGTGCCAAATATAGGGCGGGCACAGCCGCGCCCAAAAATACCCGCCCGAAGGCCGGGCGCCAAGTTCGCCCAGCGGAAAAGGCCAAAAAACGGGCGGGCTTTGGCCTTGGGGGTGGGGCTGGCCAACTTCGTCCGCCGGACTCGGAATGGCGCGAGACTTTGCGAGGCACCTCCGTGTGCCAAAAATAGGCCGCGGCACAGCCGCGCCAAAAATACCCGCCCAAGGCCGGGCGCCAAGTTCGTCCAGCGGAAAAAGGCCACAAAAACGGTGGGCTATAGCCTTGGGGGTGGGGCTGGCCAACTTCGTCCGCCGGACTCGGAATGGCGCGAGACTTTGCGAGGCGCCTCCGTGTGCTGGGGCAGGCAAAAATAGCTGCGGGCACAGCCGCGCCCAAAAATACCCGCCCGAAGGCCGGGCGCCAAGTTCGGCCCAGCGGAAAAAGGCCACAAAAACGGGTGGGCTATAGACGTGGGGGGTGGGGCTGGCCAACTTCGTCCGCCGGACTCGGAATGGCGCGAGACTTTGCGAGGCGCCTCCGTGTGCCAAAATCGGCCGCGGGAACAGCCTCGCCCAAAAATACCGGCCCGAAGGCCGGGGCGCCAAGTTCGTCCAGCGTAAAATGGCCACAAAACGGGGTGGGCTATAGCCTTGGGGTTGGGGCTGGCCAACTTCGTCCGCCGGACTCGGAATGGCGCGAGACTTTGCGAGGCGCCTCCGTGTTCCAAAAATAGGCATGGGCACAGCTGCGCCAAAAAATACCCGCCCGAAGGCCGGGCGCCAAGTTCGCCCAGCGGAAAAAGGCCACAAAACGGGTGGGCTATAGCCTTGGGGGTGGGGCTGGCCAACTTCGTCCGCCGGACTCGGAATGGCGCGAGACTTTGCGAGGCACCTCCGTGTGCCAAAAAAAATAGGCCGGGCACAGCCGCGCCAAAAATACCCGCCCGAAGGCCGGGCGCCAAGTTCGTCCCAGCGGAAAAAGGCCACAAAAACGGGTGGGCTATAGCCTTGGGGGTGGGGCTGGCCAACTTCGTCCGCCGGACTCGGAATGGCGCGAGACTTTGCGAGGCACCTCCGTGCTGCCAAAATAGGCCGGTGGGGGCACAGCCGCGCCCAAAAATACCCGCCCGAGGCCGGGGCGCTAAGTTCGTCCAGCGGAAAAAGGCCACAAAAACGGGTGGGCTATAGCCTTGGGGGGTGGGGCTGGCCAACTTCATCCGCCGGACTCGGAATGGCGCGAGACTTTGTGAGGTGCCTCCGTGTGCTAAAAATAGGCCGCGGGCACAGCCGCGCCCAAAAATACCCGCCCGAAGGCCGGGGCGCCAAGTTCGCCCAGCGGAAAAAGGCCACAAAAACGGGTGGGCTATAGCCTTGAAGGGTGGGGCTGCCCAACTTCGTCCGCCGGACTCGGAATGGCGCGAGACTTTCGAGGCGCCTCCGTGTACGAAAAATAGGCCGCGGGCACAGCCGCGCCCAAAAATACCCGCCCGAAGGCCGGGGCGCCAAGTTCGTCCAGCGGTAAAAGGCCACAAAAACGGGTGGGCTATAGCCTTGGGGGGTGGGGCTGGCCAACTTCGTCCGCCGGACTCGGAATGGCGCGAGACTTTGCGAGGCGCCTCTGTGTGCTGTGGGCCAGGCGGGCACAGCCGCGCCCAAAAAATACCCGCCCGAAGGCCGGGCGCCAAGTTCATCCAGCGGAAAAAGGCCACAAAACGGGTGGGATATAGCCTTGGGGGGTGGGGCTGGCCAACTCGTCTGCTCGGACTCGGAATGGCGCGAGACTTTGCGAGGCGCCTCCGTGTGCCAAAAAATAGGCCGGGGGCACAGGGGCGCCAAAAAAACCCGCCCGATGGCCGGGGCGCAACGTTCGTCCTGCGTAAAATGGCCACAAAACCGGGTGGGCTATTGCCTGGGGGGGTGGGCTGGCCAACTTCGTCCGCCGGACTCGGAATGGCGCGAGACTTTGCGAGGCACCTCCGTGTGCCAAAATTAGGCCGCGCGCACAGCCGCGCCCAAAAATAACCGCCCAAGGCCGGGCGCCAAGTTCGTCCAGCGGAAAAAGGCCACAAAACGGTGGGCTATAGCCTTGGGGGTGGGGCTGGCCAACTGGTCCGCCGGACTCGGAATGGCGCGAGACTTTGCGAGGCCTCCATGTGCCAAAAATTCGGCCGCGGGCACCGCCGCGCCAAAAAATAACCGCCCTACGGCCGGGCGCCAAGTTCGTCCAGCGGAAAAAGGCCACAAAAACGGGTGGGCTATAGCCTTGGGGGGTGGGGCTGGCCAACTTCGTCCGCCGGACTCGGAATGGCGCGAGACTTTGCGAGGCGCCTCCGTGTGCCAAAAATAGGCCGCGGGCACAGCCGCGCTCAAAAATACCCACCCGAAGGCCGGGGCGCCAAGTTCGTCCAGCGGAAAAAGGCCACAAAAACGGGTGGGCTATAGCCTTGGGGGGTGGGGCTGGCCAACAGTGTCTGCCGGACTCGGAATGGCGCGAGACTTTGCGAGGCGCCTCCGTGTGCCAAAAATAGGCCAAGCGGGCACAGCCGCGCCCAAAAATACCCGCCCGAAGGCCGGGCGCCAAGTTCGCCCAGCGGGAAAAGGCCACAAAACGGGTGGGCTATAGCCTTGGGGGTGGGGCTGGCCAACTTCGTCCGCGCCGGACTCGGAATGGCGCGAGACTTTGCGAGGCGCTCCGTGTGCCAAAATAGGCCGCGGGCACAGCCGCGCCAAAAATACCCGCCCGGCTGGGGCGCCAAGTTCGGCCCAGCGGAAAAAGGCCACAAAAACGGGTGGGCTATAGCCTTGGGGGTGGGGCTGGCCAACTTCGTCCGCCGGACTCGGAATGGCGCGAGACTTTGCGAGGCGCCTCCGTGTGTACCAAAAATAGGCCAAAGGACACAGCCGCGCCCAAAAATAACCGCCCGAAGGCCGGGCGCCAAGTTCGGTCCAGCGGAAAAGGCCACAAAACGGGTGGGCTATAGCCTTGGGGGTGGGGCTGGCCAACTGGTCGCCTGGACTCGGAATGGCGCGAGACTTTGCGAGCGCCTCTGTGTGCTGCCAAAATAGGCTGCGGGCACAGCCGCGCCTAAAAATACCCACCCGAAGGCCGGGCGCCAAGTTCGTCCCAGCGGAAAAAGGCCACAAAACGGGTGGGCTATAGCCTTGGGGGTGGGGCTGGCCAACTGTCCGCCGGACTCGGAATGGCGCGAGACTTTGCGAGGCGGCCTCCGTGTGCAAAAAAATAGGCCACGGGCACAGCCGCGCCTAAAAATAACCGCCCGAAGGCCGGGCGCCAAGTTCGCCCAGCGGAAAAGACC